>JBBPBX010029844.1:16845-32173 GCA_038048925.1 Garcialebias charrua
TATATACAGTATATATATACATATATATACAGTATATACAGTATATACATACAGTATATATACTTACTATAATGTATTGACTGTTCCATATTTAATCTATTGTATTGAAGTTTGGGGAAAAGCATGCAAAACAGTTACAAACCCTATTTTTATTTTACAAAAAAGATCTATAAGAATTATTAGTAGGAAGTGCTATGGTCACCCAACAAATATATTATTTCATCAGTTGAAATTATTAAAATTTTATGATTTGGGTGAATGTAGTATTTTACAAGTCATGTATGAAGCTCATAAAAAAATTACCCTCAAATATTCAATTGAAATTAGTTACTGTAATAAAGAGAGTCATTATAACCTTAAGGGAATGTAAATGTTTGTAAAATTTCCATGAGCTTTGTTGTAATTCAGGGAATAGGATTGTGGAATTGCCTTGATATCACAGGGTGTCCGCGGGGTCTTGAAGGTTATTAAAAGTTGATAAATCAATTTTGGGGAAATTAAGGGTCTTGAAAAGTATTAAAAAGTCTTGAAAGCGATTTGATGAGGTATTATTTTTTTTGCTGTTATTCTAGCTTTAAATAATTTGACAGCAAAAAGTATGTATGATTAATATTTGTTTTCCTCGCCGCGGAGGATTCAGAAACTGCTTCGCACAAATTTAGGGTGTCAGGTTACAACAGCCTTCGGCTGGGCCTATCTTGTGCGCATGCGCGGCTGCTTTGTGTGTTGGAGTAGTTGCCACGAGACCGTGAGAACAATGGGGAAATGCTAGTTTTCACTGGTTGGAGATGCCCGATTTTCGTGAATGGCTGAGGCCTGTCGCCGAGAATAACCGTGAGGCTTTTTGTGCATTTTGTAGAAAAAAGATGAGCGTAGCCTCGATGGGCATAAATGCGTTGAAGTCTCATATGACTGGAGCTAGCCACAAAAGTGCAGCTAGCCGCAAAACGCAGATGTCCATTAGCAGTTTCTGTGCTCCACCAGCGACAGCACCTCCAGCTAACCGTGTGCCTGAACCAACCAACGCTCCCTTGACACCGTCTTCTGCCTCTCCGTCTGCCGACATCATGGCGACCATGGCCCGCACACCGACACTGCGTGCAGAGGTAATCTGGTGTCTCAACACAGCGGTGAATCACCATTCTTTAAATTCCAACGAAGGCATATCGGACATTTTTAAATCAATGTTTCCAGATTCGGATATAGCCAGAACATTCATGTGTGGCAAGGACAAAACTGGTTACATGTTGCGATTCGGGCTTGGACCTTTTTTTAAGCAGGAGCTCGTTGACAGTATTAACAAAGCTGGCCCATTTGTGTTGATGTTTGACGAGTCTCTGAACCAGTCAACTAAAAAGAAACAGCTCGATGTGCACATTCGGTTTTGGAATGAAGACTGCGTTCAATCCAGGTATCTGGGCTCTCAATTCCTGGGACATGGGACAGCTGAGGACTTGTTGCGTCACATCAAAGTAAGTGAATATTTTTGTTTACTATTTCATCTTTTCTTTGTGTATGTTGATATTAAATATAAATAAAGCATATTACAGTACATTTTTATATATGAAAAGTACTAAAATAGAATATTCCTTTAAATCAATGAAGAATTGTGTGTGTGTGTGTGTGTGTGTGTGTGTGTGTGTGTGTGTGTGTGTGTGTGTGATATTAACATACATAACTTGATTTGAACACCTGTGTCTAAAATATAAATATCAAATCCATACTGTTGTCAGTGAGCAAACATATTGTCATTGTCACAGGAATGTGTTGCCAAACTGAATATGAGACAGCTTGTCTCCATCAGTATGGACTATGTTAGGATTACATTTGTAGTAAACTTTGCCTACAGAACAATATACTTATTAAATTATATTTTTCTTAAGATCGTTTGCCAATTTTTGTAAAGGACAACCAAAATGTTTTGCGGACGACCAGGTGTCTACCCCTGTGAATGACGAACTAAATGAATAGTATGAAATTTAACACATCAGTAATTACTTGTTTAATTTCCCCTGTCGCAGGTGACGTGATCATCCAACAGTTTGAGAGCTTTCTCTCTGTTCAGGCTAGAGATGAAAGTTTCCTCTCCTTTCAACCACTGCAGCAGCGGCTTGATGTGTTCCTGCACTCAGCAATCGGCAAGTCTCACCCTGAGCTCTCAAGGTTCTGTCAGCTGCTCCTACTACTCTCCCATGGACAGGCCACAGTGGAGCGTGGATTCTCCGTTAACAAGCAGGTCGAAACCTGCAACATACATGAAGAGACGATGGAGGCTCTGAGGTTGATCTGCGACAAGGTCAGTGTATGTGGGGGTGTTCTGCAGGTACCTCTGACCAAGGAGCTGCTGGCTTCTGTTGCCAATGCAAGGACAAAGTACAGGAATTACCTGGCAGAGCAACGACAGAAGAAAGAAACTTCCACACAGAGCCTTAAGAGGAAAGCAGCTGAAGCTGAGTTAGAAGAGCTGAAAAAAAAGAGAAAAGTTCTACGAGAGGTGTGCGATTCTCTGCAAAAAGATGCAGATCAGTTGGCAGAGCAGGCAGAGGGAAAGTCAGGTTCTTTAAAGCTGCACTATGTAACTTTGTAGTGCAGTCTGTATCTTTTCTAACATATATTTTTAACATATTTCTTCACTCTGTCACTATCTACTGACAGACTGGTGTTAGACAAAACAATCTCTGAAAAAAACTACAGTCCCCTTGCTTCTCTATCAGCATTTATAAAAACACTAAAAACACAGAGTGACCCGCCGTTAACCAGCCAATAAAAACAGAGTTTGTAACCAGCCAATAAAAACAGAGCTTGTAACCAGCCAATAAAAACAGAGCTTGTAACCAGCCAATAAAAACAGAGCTTGTAACCAGCCAATAAAAACAGAGTTTGTAACCAGCCAATAAAAACAGAGCTTGAATTTGAATTTCAGCAGAGCAAGGAGGAGCAGAGCCATATATGGCTCTGAGGGGGAGGGATCAGAATGCTTTGCCTGTTGAAAATATTTCTAAGTTCTGTGCTCTACAGAAAGTTACACATAGCACCTTTAATGGCCCAACTGATCACCAAGTCCAATGTCTTGAGAAGGAGACGTAAAGAAAAACTCAGTGAGCTGATGCAAACTGAAGAGTCGCTGGAATGCAAAGCAACTGCACTGAGCACATGTAATAATTACTGTTTATTTCTTATTCTCCATTGTTCAACCAAGTTACTTTAAAACAGCTACGAGTCTTGTTGTAAGCTATATTTTCTTAAACCTAGTCGTGGTTCAGTTTTTCTTTTGAACTTTTTTCTTTCCACTGTATCTCGGTTCTGTTGTAGGTTTGAGATTCACTGATTTAATTGAAAACAACAGCAGTTTTGTAAACCAAAGATTTGTTGCTTAATAAAACAAAGTGACGATAAGGTCTTGAATTTTTTTTGGAAGGTCTTGAAAAAGTCTTGAAAAGGTATTGAAATTAACTTCATTATTCCTGCATATACCCTGTATCATCATAAATTTTTTAAAACAATTTATGTTTAAAAAAGATGATTAAGGGTGCATTCACACCAGCCCTGTTTTGCCCACTTTATGCGAACTCTAGTCCGTTTGCCTAGAAAGTCTGGTTCATTTGGGGAGGTGTGAATGTGCAATCGAACTCTGATGCGGACCAGAAAAAAGCAAACTCTGGTCCGCCTAAATACCTAGGTCTCGGTTCGGTTGAAGTGAACTCTAGTGCGGTTCGAATAGGCCTGTTGCGATAAACAATAAATCAATTAATCGCATGATAAATGAAAATTATCGACCTCATTTTCATTTATCGGCTTTATCGTGTCTTCGTGTCTCTCTTTCTATTGAAGGCACTGGATGACAAAAGGCTCAACTCCGGTGCTTTTCACTGACCCCTCCCTTTCTCTTTAAAATCCGTTTTAACTGTCCAAAATCACATTTTTGGTTTGTTAAAAGCAGCTAAGCTGAGAAGCTAAGCTACGAGTTTAGCTAACAGGCCGACCTCAGGGAAAACTGTCTTGTCGAAGCTCCAAAATTCACGGTTGAAACTTGTGCCTTGGTGTTGTATTTTTTAAATTACTAACATGTTTATTTATTACCCCATGCTTGAACAGCACATTGTGAGATGTAATTGCTCAGTAAACGTGTTTAATTCTGGTCTTTTTTAAATTATTTGTTTTGCTGTTGGTTGAGTGAATCCTGGTCAATCATGGTGAAACTTTATCTTTATGTAGTCTGTGAGATCTCTACTTTCAGCAGACATGCTGGTTGTGTGTGTGTAGAAGCCGCTGAAACAGAGTTTTTATGTTCACGTCATTTTGTTTAGTTGATGATTCAACTGCTTATGGTTTTAACTGTGGTGATCGTAGAAACGGTTCTGGGTGCTAATGTTTGTCTTTTGTTTTGATAAAGTACAGGTAGTCCCCGACTTACGAGCGAGTTCCGTTACAACGAGTTGCTCGTAACACGGAAATCTCGTAATTCGGAACGGCCGCCACGTGTCTCGTAAGTCCGGAATTTCGCTCGTAAGTTGGAACGGTTTTGCTAGCGCGACTACAAACACTCGTTTTTCATCGAAAAACTGCTTACGAGTGCATAAAAATGATCGGAAACGTGTGTCCACATGTTTAGCTAACGAACTGTGGTGAAAAAACACAGAAAAACTCGGTATTTTTTGCGTTTTTTCCAAAAATTCGCCAGCTCGTAAGTCCGGAACCTCGTAGGTCAGAGCGCTCGTAAGTCGGGGACTACCTGTAATAAGAAATTTGTGTCTTTAGGATGACTAAATAACAATACAAAGTGCTGGCCTCCTTGATGTGGCACAGTCATGTAATACATGTCGTTTAGCCATTTCTCCTGTTTTTATCAGGTGGGACATGAGCCGCTGCCACCCACCCTGGGCAGGAACATATTTGGCAAACCGGTCCAGCAACTGCCTGGGTTGTTTGCTTATGGTAAGTGTGATCCTGTATGTGATATTCCAGTCGGACATGGACAAGCTTATTATGAAATGTTTTCAAAATGTGGCTGCTCTACCAATCACAGGTTTTTCTTCAGACTGAATTTTGTTCATTGCCATGAGCAGAAACATGACACTCTCTAAATAAATATGTGGTTAGGCCTGTCACAATAATGCCGGGTAATAATAATAATAATAATAATAATAATAATGAATTCAATTTATAACGCACTTTTCATTAGTGAAAATCTCAAAGTGCTACACACATTGAATGCTACACACATTCATACACCGGTAGCGGCAGACTACCATGCAAGGTGCTTTCCAGTCCTACCGGGAGCAACTCGGGGTTAAGTGTCTTGCCCAAGGACACAACGACACATGGTGTGGGGAACCGGGATTCGAACCGCCAACCTTCCGATCGGGGGACGACTGCCATTACCACTACACCACAGCCGCCCCACCAAACGCGTCGAAACGCTCCTGACGCACCCTCTTTGCCGCTTGTCACCAGAATCTGTTCACACTGAAGACGCGTCTAAGGGGAGGAGCGTCTGGCTCCTTTTCCGGTTGTTTCTTGTACACCGGGCAGACGAAATCAGCTGTACGTGAGCCTCGTTACTACTTGAGTGGGTTTTCTACGAGCCGAACTGCAGCTCTGAAAGCCTTTGTTGAGATTAAAATGTTTTTTTTATGTTTGGGGGGATCGTACGCTCGAGCGGACAGCGGCAACTGTAAAAATGCCAAGTTTCTTACTTTAGGCTCGTTGGGGTAAGTTTAAAAAGTCCAAAAAAAGTCCAGTCGTCGTTGCGTCATCACATAGCAGAGCTCTCCCGATTGGTTGCTGAGACGCGGCGAGCGTCGAAAGTTCAATTATTTGAACTTTGGCTGCTCGACGCGTCGGCTGCTTCGGACGCGTCGCGTGCGCGGAAAAGAACTGCCGCGCGCTGCCGCTTGAAACGCTCAAAACGTGCCGCTTCACGATTCGACGCGCCTCAACATAGACTTTCAATGTAAACCGGCCACTTCTGCCACCCGAAACGCGTTTGATTGGTACCTGGCATAACAAATTTTGATGGGCGATTATTTGTCTCAGAAATTATTGCAATAGACAATAATATTGTTTGAAATTTGACAATTCATTCATTCAACCTTTATTTCTACAGGCTAGCCTCGTTGAGCCACTGGGACTCATAGGGACCTGTTTCACTCACACCCAGGGTCACTTTTAGAGTTACCAATCAGCCTAACATGCATGTTTTTGGTCTGTGGGAGGAAACCGGAGCACCCGGAGAAAACCCACGCATGCACAGAGAGAACATGCAAACTCCACCCAGAAAGGCCCCTGGACCGGGATTTGAACCGGGGACCTGCTCGCTGAGAGGCAGCAGCTCTACCAGTTGTGCCACCAATAATTAGTAATGTCAAATTTAAGAAGCAATGTTGGTTAATTTTTGTGTGTAGTGACTTTTTTGACCACTGGATGGCAGTATAAGACTGTTTGAACTGAAGGATGGATAGTGAGGGAGCGAGCAGCGTGTCTCATTAAGAAAAATGGGAGTTCAAATGGATTTTAAAGAGAAAGGCAGGGGTCAGTGAAGAGCACTGGAGTTGAGCTTTTTGTCATCCAGTGTCCAGTAGAAAGAGACACGAAGAAACGATAAAGCCGATAAATGAAAATGAGGTTGATATTTTTCATTTATCATGCGATTAATTGATTTATTGTTTATTGTGACCGGCCTTTATGTGGCAACAAGTGGATGAACAATAACTTATCAATCAGCTCAGTAATTTATTACAGGTGAATTGATCTCAGGTTCCTCTTTCATTTTGCGTATCTCTTGAGACTTCTTTGGTTGTTTATGCTGTTTTACTTCATCCAATGTTTATTTTCTTTATGCTTCAGCAAAACACATCGTTAAAATTGATGGAAAAGCAGGTCTCTTCAGTGGACTTGTTCCACGGCTCTATGCTGGAGCTATTGGAACATTTGTGCACAGCAAAGTTGCACAGGTAGGTCTGAGTAATGTAGGTGCACAATAACTTTATTATCTTTTGATTGTCGTGTATGTGTATTCATTTAATGTTCCAAGTTCAAATGAGTTGGATGTGTAAGTAAGGACGTTGCATAACGAGATACACCAGCTTTATTATCTGACTGGCTGTGAGTTTAACTCAAGTCTTGGTTTGCATCAACATTTTGAGGATGTTACCATCTCTTTCTTCCTACAGAAATGCCAGGAACAGGACGCACTTCAGGTAAGAGGATTTTCTGCTTTAAACAACAGCATGCCTCCTCAGTCAGCAACAACATTATGACCACTTACAGATAAAGTGCTCAGAGCTGTGTTCTGCTGGGAGAAGCTGCATCCTGTCAGGTTTTCCAGCCTGGATAGATGTGGCTTTGCCATTTTTAAGTCCCGTTTGTCTGATTCCTGCAATCTACAGAGCCCAAACCAGTTGACTTACTGGCACCAGTCACCTAAAACCCTCTCAGATGTTTCTTGTCCTTTCCCCGGCTGTTCTCAGCTGTTCATTAATCAAAATTCTTTAAAAAAAAACAAAAAAAAAAACTTTTGATTAGTTACAACACAGAAAACAAAAGAAAAACCCCGTGCTGTCCACATATACACACACACACACACACAAAACAAAACTACAACAAAATACCCCACATGAACAAGAAATAAGGTCTCAGATTCCTCCTACAGTCAACATCACCTCACAGCCGTCAAAATAAGAGGAAGAAACAAACAAACAAAAAAACACAGCAAGAATAAATAGAGCTGTAAAACATAATAAAATACTAAAATCCTAGGGACCAAGCAGAAAGGACTCAAGAGGACCCCATAGTGTCAGAAATCAATCCAATTTAAACGTATAGGAAAGTGCTCATTATGTTGCTGTGGACTGGTGTTTTTCTATCCTGATCGTTTCTTTGAAAGGCAGACGATTTATGTATGTATAGTTCTGTAGTTTGTGAAAAATATTTTGAGAAATTAATACTAGCTGAAATACAAACTACATCCACCCAAGGATTTTCTGCTTTTATTGACAAAAAAACAACACATTTACTTACAATAAACATTCATGGAAGTGGAAGCTGTTTCCTCTTTGTAATCAAACCCCAACTTAGTGTTATTCATTGTCACTATGGATATGATATTATCTCCCTCAGAAATGTTACAAGATTTATATATGAGACGTTACTATTGAGGGACAGTGGTCTTCTAAAGATTAGTCACCAAAATAACTCTGCTTGTTTTGTCATAAAATAAACAAATTTGTTCCTAACTATTGACAAATAAACAAAAATGTGTTTAATGCCTGTGTAGCCATAGTTTATAAAACTGTAAACTTCTTGATATTAATTAAAGACATTAGATAGAAAAATAAGCAAAGAAATCCAACAAAAGCAGAGTGAGTTTATGTGGCTGAATTATTTATGTCCCTATTTGTAATATTTGATCTTTCCTTTGGGTTTATCCATTAAGACTAATTGAAGCAGAGAAAAGCTTTTGTCCTGTTTGGATTGAGCAATAACTACCAGACCAAAATCCATCAAATGCAGGCGAGATAAAGCAAGGGCAAAACTATAAAACACTGGAGCCCGTAGCAGTGGCTGCAGCTCAGCAGAAGATATGAATCAAGTGAAAAGTGCAAAGTTCAGAAACACCTACACGAGATTTGAAGCATGGTTTGTACTTCAGACCGGCTTTTTGTGCACGCTCTTCAAATGGGAACAGCTCAGACAAACCACAGAAACAAGCAGTTTGATTTCACTTCTGTGAAAATGGTTTAATTTCCTCCTCGTGTCGACCAAAACTCACATTAATCCCACACGGCGTTGTGGTCTGTTACAGGGTCTCTCATTCATCACTCCTTTCATTTCTCTTTACTTTGTCAAAATAAAGTACGGTAAATGAAATGACATTTATACCAAGCTGAGGTTTTTCTCTGGTTTCAGGTCCTGGGGAGTCAGCAGAAGCCTGCTGAGGGCTCCCTGCAATATGTTGTCAATGAGGTAACACACACACACACACACACACACACCATTCTCATCAGTTCAGATCATGCAGCTCAGTTCAGTTGTGTTTATTTAGCACCAAAACACAAACTGCTCAGAGCTGCTGGCAAACAGCCTCAAACAGTCGGACTGACATGATTCAGGTCACTTCTTATTTAACGGGTTGTCATTTACCATATTTTCCAGACTATAAGTCACAGTTTAAAAAAAAAAAATCAGTTTTGCCAGTTATGTGACGTATAGTCTGAAGCAACTTGTATATATATTTTTTTCCTATTCATGACACAATTTTTGACTGACGTGTTAAGTTTTCATTCAAACAGACATGAACCAAACCGAGCATGAACATGAACCGCTCCAGCTGCAGGGGGACGCTGTAGAGCTCCGGCCGCGAGCTCTACAGCGTCCCCCAGCCTGTACCTCGCAGCTTCCCGTGGCTGCGGACCACGCGCCTCGCTGCAGCCTTCCTCTCCACTCTGGCAGCAGAGGGATGGGGCCCCCTCGCCCCCAACAGGGCTGCCGACCAGGACGGACTGTTCTCAGTGTCCCGTGCCGCCCAGGCGAAATGAAGCTATTTTGACCATTAAAGTGCATTTATTAAGGAAAAGTAGAACTGAGTTACACCTTTTCTATAACATCAAGCAAACAAATAATTGTTTTTAGGTGTTAATATTGTTAAATTTCAAAGAACTGCAACAGCGAGAACTTCCCTGTGCGCTGCTGCGACTGCCAATCGATTTTTGGTATGACACCGACCCACATTTCCCAGGGGTCAGCGGTGATGCATAAATGCGACTTATATTCCCAAGCGACTTACCATATTTTCCGCCATACCTGTCGCACTGCCCTATAAGTCGCATCAATCCAAATATGTCTAAAAAAGTGAAAATATCCATAAATACGTCACTGTGCCATATACGTCCCATCTATTATGTATTACCGTTGACAACCTGGAAATGTGGGATGAACTCGGAAATGTGGGCCGGTGTTGTGCCAAAAATCGATGGGCTGCCAAATGGTGGCCGCGGGAGCATGCACAGGAGGACTTAAACAAGAATTTAACAAGATTAACACTTAAAAACAATTATTTGTTTGCTCAAAATTATAGTAAAAGGTGTGTGTCAGTGTACCTTTTACTTAATAAATGCACTTTGACGGTCAAATCAGCTGTATTTCAAAACCCTATTTGCGGAAGCGGCGGGCACGCGCAGAGGAACGAGCCTCCGCATTTCTTCAAAAATTTAACAAGATAAACACCTAAAATAATTATTTGTTTGCTCGAAATTACCGGTATAGCAAAGATGTGTCTCAGTTGAACTTTTACTTAAAGGGATTGTGACATGATTTTGTAAATTTGAATATTTGTCAGAACATATATATCTTATATCATTGAGCTCTGGTCGTTTTTGCATAATAAATTATAAATATATTAAAATTTCATTCCAAGTTATGATAGTCATTTCTCTGGGACACGCCCCTAAAATTCCGTGCATTCCGCAAAACCGTCATTTGACGTACACGTGGGGAGCCGCTGCTCAACGCGCATGTAAATAATAATGGCGGAGCATGTCGACTCAGACGAGTGCAGCATTTCTAGTGTTGATCTAAGCGATTTGTCTTCAGTTTTGGAAGGTCAATATAAGCAGTAGAAGTTTTAATCTTGCTCAAATCATTTTATTGTATACTCTATTAATGGAAAACTTATTAACTTTTACGATTCAGCTTTAAAAAAACGTGCAGGGAGCTTCGTGGCTTTGAGCATGTCCGATTGCGTTTGAGATCTATCATTTTAAGACAGTAAATCATCCAAAACTCTCATTAATAGACTCTCCCCAAATAAAAACAAACAACAGATCGTACCTGATTGCGCCGACATAATTTAAAAATACCTAAATAGCACCCCGTGTTGACTCGGGAGCTATGCTAATGTCTGTTAGCAAGCAGATGTCGGCAGATAGACCTCACGTCTGACATATATCATTTTTAAACAGTAAATCATCCAAAACCCTCATTAATAGACTCTCCCCAAATAAAAACAAACAAAAGATCGTACCTGATTGCGCCGACATAATTTAAAAATACCTAAATAGCACCCCGTGTTGACTCGGGAGCTATGCTAATGTCTGTTAGCAAGCAGATGTCGGCAGATAGACCTCACGTCTGACATATATCATTTTTAAACAGTAAATCATCCAAAACCCTCATTAATAGACTCTCCCCAAATAAAAACAAACAACAGATCGTACCTGATTGCGCCGACATAATTTAAAAATACCTAAATAGCACCCCGTGTTGACTCGGGAGCTATGCTAATGTCTGTTAGCAAGCAGATGTCGGCAGATAGACCTCACGTCTGACATATATCTTTTTTAAACAGTAAATCATCCAAAACTCTCATTAATAGACTCTCCCCAAATAAAAACAAACAACAGATCGTACCTGATTGCGCCGACATAATTTAAAAATACCTAAATAGCACTCCGTGTTGACTCGGATCTATGCTAATGTCTGTTAGCAAGCAGATGTCGGCAGATAGACCTCACGTCTGACATATATCTTTTTTAAACAGTAAATCATCCAAAACTCTCATTAATAGACTCTCCCCAAATAAAAACAAACAACAGATCGTACCTGATAGGCAGTAAGATGGTCGCTGCAGACATAGGACTCTCAGTAGGAACCCATCGGTCACAAGTTCTCTGTACTTCCATTCTAGGCAAAGTTTCTCATCTTTTGGGAATTTGTGAAGGCTCACTTGTTCACTGCTGATATTAGAACACCCAAATGCGCTACAACGTGACAGCATTTTTCAAGTTACACCAAAAAAAAAAAGAGTCGATCTTTCACCAAACAAAGGGGCAAGCCAGGCTCCGCCTTATGCCCAGTGCCCACGTGTACGTCACATGAAGATTTGCATAAATTCACGGGGCGTGTCCCAGAGAATTTATGGTAAAAAATTACCATAAATTGGAATGAAATTTTAATATATTTATAATTTATTATGCAAAAACGACCAGAGCTCAATGATATAAGATATATATGTTCTGACAAATATTCAAATTTACAAAATCATGTCACAATACCTTTAAAGCTACTGTATGTAACTTTTCTAAAAATATATTTTTAACATATTTCTTCTCTCTGTCACTATCTCCTGACAGACTGATGTTAGACAGGTAATCTCTGAAAAAAACTATAGTCCTCTGGCTTCTCCAGGTGGTAATAAAAGCATTTCTAAAAACCCACAGTGACCAGCCGTTAACCAGCCAATAAAAACAGAGTTTTTTGAACCAGCCAATAAAAACAGAGTTTTGTTCATGTGGGTGGGGTGTCAGCTTCACGCAGCTCATCCCCCGCCTGTCCCAGCCTGCAGCGCTGGGAGGAGGAGGAGCTAAGGAGGCGGAGTTGCAGGTCAGCCAGAGAGCAAGGGGGAGGGACCAGAAAGGTGTCTCTGTTTAAAAAAATTCTAAGTCCCAGCGTTTTCCAGAAACTACATACAGCAGCTTTAATAAATGAATGCACTTTAATGTTCAAATGAGCTGCATTTTGCCCGGGTGGTGCAGCTGGTTTGATGGGGTTGCTCCAAGCAGCGAGCAGAACGAAGGTGACATACCATATGGCAAGCCAATTGTGTCTTTAGTACCTGCTGAAGATTCTCAGTCATCCAGGACATGGTAAATTAAAAAGAAGTTAGACAAAAATAAAGTATAATAAGTTGTTTTTGTCTTGAACTTTTTTGAATTTGTCATTATAGCCACGTTTACCTTTTACATGAACGGCATGCCTTAATGCTTCTTCTACTCTGCTGCTGTCTAGTGGCTGAAAGTGATACTGTAAAATTCAGTCAGAATGAAAACTGTCATATTTCAGCCAAAAATTGGTTTATAAATGTGGGGGAAAAAATCCCCAAATGCGTTGCTTTGGCTTATAAGTCACAGGGCATGTAAATTATGCAAAAAATGTGACTTATAGGTTGAAAAAATACAGTATATGTTTTTTTTTTTTTCTTCCTCCTGAGGCATTTTTTGACTGATGCGACTTATAATCCGGAGCAACGTATAGTGAGGAAAATACAGTACTGTATTTATTAAATTATTAGGCATCTCGTTGTTTTTGATGCAAGTGTCCAGCTATCAGTCTAAATATAATGTAGCTTGAATAAATAGGGGGCGGCCGTGGCACAGTGGTAATGGCAGTCGACCCCCAATCGGAAGGTTGGAGGTTCGAGTCCCGCATCCGCCCACCATGTGTCGTTGTGTCCCTGGGCAAGACACTTAACCCCGAGTTGCTCCCGGTAGGTCTGGATAGCGCCCTACAAGGCAGGCTACCACTAACGGTGTATGAATGCGTGTATGAATGGGTGGATGGCTGGTATTGTAAAGCGCTTTGGGGCTCATCAGAGGGGGCTGGAAGGCGCTATATAAATAAGCTCCATTTACCATTTAAATCATCTCAAGTTTCACTTCATTACGGTCTGGAGAGAATCGCTGTGTTCACATGCTGAGCAACAGAGCAGTTTTTAACCACATGTCATCAGATGAGTTCTGGAGCCTAGAGGCTCCGGGCAGACATCTTTAATTTGATGTTGGTTTAAAAATAAATAAATAAACCTGCCCTCTTATTTGCAGGAGCAAATTAGGAATCATTTTGTCTTTGACCCGAGTGGCTTGTGTTTCTTCTGTGCTTACATTTTGTTTTATGTTCTCTTCCTGATATTGAGTTTGAAATTTAGAGTCTTAAATCTGTCCTTTCACTTCAGTTTGACACAAACTGAGAACTAAAATCTGAACACGTGTTAAGAATCCAACAAAATGCAACTGGACAAAGGTTGCAAATATGTTTAATGTGAATGAATGAAAATTATGTTAATACAAATAAAATAACATGGCTTTTCTTAATGTATCAATGTAAAGAAATTAGATGTCAGTAATTTCCAAAGAAACCTAACAATTTTTTTTAAACCAATCGCGTGAGCCTCGGGGTTTATTAACTAAAGGGGATTTTTACGTTCTTTCATCTTTATAATAAATTCTTTGGTTCGTTGTGTGTGTGTGCACTAAAGTCCGGCCGATATGGATATTTTGGCTATCGCCGATACCGATATTGGCTGGGGAAGATGAATGTTGATAACCAATATAATGGCTAAAATGTTTTGATCTTTGTCCACCCCCAAGAATCTAAGTAAACAGCGAGTGGAGCGGAAAGTGTTTATTTAGCAACCATGAAGTTAAGCAAATCAGATCCACACTATACCAAGTTCCACAGTAGGTTCACAAGTTGTGCACTGGTCTTTAAAACAGTCTTCCTAACGTGCCTGCACATTGTCTATCCTCCACTATTCACCATAAAGTTACCAAGTGTGTTACAAAAATATCAATTAAACAAAGAAACGTCCTTCACTGTTCATTATTTAAGCAGCCAGATTACCTCTAAGTTAGATGTATTGTTCTGGATAACGTTTTACAAGGCAATAGCCTATGCTAGGTTATCAAAAGGTTAGCTTGCTAACTTGAGAGGCACGTAGCTAATGACGAGCAGGTTGGAGAATTGAAGATAATTTCTTTCTTTATTTTTTATTTTACAAATTGGTTAAAATAAACTCCCCATGCTCTGTTCAGCAAACTACGCTACACAGTATTGCTCCCTGCTTCGTCTGTGCTGAAAGTGAAACTTAAGATTAATGGCAATGACTTGAAAGTCGTCTGCATGCGCCCTCTGCTGGATACGTTGTACAATTACGGCGGGTTCTCAGCGTTTTAGGGGTGAAACTTATGTGTTTATATTGGCGCATAATACGACAATTATCACCGATACCGATAGGTCCCCAAACGTCTATACTGTATCAGCCTAAATCATCGACCCTACCAATAAATTGATCGGGCTCTAGTGCATGCCCTTCAAAACTTCATTTTAGAATTAAACTTTACAGAAATGCAACAAAAGTTCAAATCTAATTTTAGTTCATTTTAATTTTGCTAAAATAAATCTAGAAGGAATATTTTCTTTACTGACCTACTTCATTGGTTAGTGAGCCTCACCCACAACTTGTTTTGTACCGTGGATTTTCATACAACTTCTGAATTGACTCAGAACACACAAATAACAGCAATGCCACGATTGCTGACAGTCACCAAGATACTGATGGTCAGGATGCTGACAATCAGGGTATAGACAGTCAACAAGATGTTGACTGTAAACATGACATCATTGTTACAGAGTCCGAGAGCCCCTCATCAGAAAAAGGGGGGGAAAGCGCACTCACCAAAGACAATGACTCGTCACAGACCGATCACTCAGACCCATGTGTGACTGCACTACCAGTACAGGTGAATGAAATTCACACAGACAATGGTAGACGTAA
>JBBPBX010029846.1:0-28502 GCA_038048925.1 Garcialebias charrua
CGCAGCAGTACAGGAGATCGCACAAGCTAAATCATACAGGGGACGTCCACAATGGAAAAACAAAAAGAGGGAAAGTGGAGATCGAACAACAGAACCAAAATGTGGAAGATGTGGCAAAATAAAGCATAAAGACCAAGATAAATGCCCAGCTAAGAGATCAACCTGCAATAAATGCAAAAAGGTGGGTCACTGGGAAATAATGTGCCACAGCAGATCAATCAGGGAAGTGACAGAGACAGATCCAGTTTCACAAACACCATACTTCCTCGGGGCAGTCACAGACGCTAATAGAGAGAGAGATCAATGGTCTGTACAAATTCTGATTGGTGCAACACCTGTTACCTTTAAAATTGATACAGGGGCAGATTTAAACATCATGGACAGAGAGACATTTAACACATTAGTCCCTGAGCAAAAACTGATTCAGTCAAACATTCCTCCAATAAACAGCCCAGGTGGTCAGCTCAACTGTATGGGGAAGTTTCAGGCCAGTACAAAATACAAGGAGAAGCACTACTCATTCCCAGTGTATGTGATCCATAGTCACACAGCTAACAGCCTGCTAGGCAGAGACACAGCGTGTACAATGGGACTAGTTAAACGCATCGAGGAAGTGCACACCGCATTTGGTGAACATGGGACTCTTAAGACAGAGCCCGTAAAAATACAGCTAAATGATAACACAGAGCCATACGCTGTACACACGGCCCGCAGAGTTCCCCTACCTCTCATCGAGAAAGTAAGAGAGGAAATACAACGCATGGAGGAGAATGGTGTGATCGAAAAGGTGACAGAACCAACTGATTGGTGCGCACCTATGGTGCCAGTCCCAAGACGAAATGGCAAAGTGCGTATCTGCGTTGATCTGAAAAGGCTAAACGAGGCAGTGAAGAGAGAGAGATATGTTCTCCCAACCGCTGAAGAAATCACTGCAAAGCTAAGTGGAGCCACCACATTTACATCACTGGATGCTGCTTCAGGGTTTTGGCAAATCCCTCTTCATCCGACAAGCAGCAAGCTAACCACATTTATAACACCTTTTGGAAGATACGCATTCAAACGTCTCCCTTTTGGTATCACAAGTGCCCCAGAAATCTTCCAGAGACCTTAAATGATCTAGAAGGAGTTGCCATCTACATGGATGACATACTGGTATACGGCAACACTGCAGAACAACATGATCAGCGGCTAAACAAAGTATTGGAGAGAATCGAGTCAACTGGCCTAAAGCTGAATAAAGACAAGTGCTGTTCAGACAGAACCAACTTCACTTCCTGGGCCAGGTGATTGACAAGTCAGGTGTGAAACCTGATCCCAACAAAGTAAAAGCTATTCAAGAGCTACCAGAACCACAAAATGTCCAAGATTTAAAACGTGTTCTCGGCATGTTCACATACTTAGGGAAGTATATTCCACACCTGTCAACAGTGGGTCAGCCACTGTATGAACTGTTGAGATCTAAGACTACATGGACGTGGGACCACCCGCAGAAGGAGGCGTTCCAGCGAATCAAAGACATTCTGTCCACGTCTCCTGTACTAAAGTTCTATGATGTGAATCGACCTACAGCAGTATCAGCAGATGCCAGCAGCTACGGCATCGGAGGCGTGCTGCTGCAGCAACACGAGGGGGACTGGAAGCCAGTCGCTTACTGTTCACGCCGCTTGTCTGACGCTGAAACCAGGTATGCCCAGATAGAAAAAGAATGTCTGGCTTGTGTTTGGGCATGCGAGAGATTTGAAAAATATCTGGTTGGGCTGGAGAGCTTCAAACTGGTCACTGACCACAAGCCCTTGGTGCCACTGATGAATAAAAAGGACTTGGACAATGTCCCCATACGCTGCCAAAGACTCTTGATGAGACTCATGAGGTTCAAACCTTCAGCAGAGTATGCACCAGGAAAGACTCTCATTGTGGCAGATACACTCTCCCGCAGCCCATTACAGTGCACATCGGAGGTGAGCGAAACCCATTCTGATGTAGAGTGCTACATTGCAGCCATTATCAGAGGCATGCCAGCCACTCCACAAAAGCTAGAGTCTATACGTTTGGCCACAGCAGCCGACAGTAACTTACAGACGATACTGCAGTATATTAAGTCGGGATGGCCAGAATACATAGGAAATGTCCCCATAGCCATCAGAGACTACTACCCAATCAAAAGTGAACTGTCAGAATACAATGGGATTGTCACAAGAGGCTGTCGCATGTTAGTCCCATCCACTTTAAGAGCGGACATACTAGATCGGATCCATGATGGACATCAGGGTCTGACCAAATGCAGAGAGCGGGCTAATGCTTCCGTGTGGTGGCCGGGCATCTCTTCTGACATTAAACTGAAAGTGGAATCCTGTCAAACTTGCCGAGAGATGAAACATTCTCAGCGTAGGGAGCCACTCATCTCTACCCCACTACCTGGCAGACCCTGGGAAAGACTTGCAATCGATCTGTGTGACTTTAACAAACACACTTACCTGGTAGTGTCAGATTACTTCTCCAGGTTCCTTGAGATACTCCACATGCCGACGACGACTGCGTCACAAGTGGTGCTAAAACTAAAGGCACTCTTTGCTCGCTTCGGCTGCCCGGACCAAGTTGTTTCGGATAACGGGCCACAGTTTGCCTGTGCAGAATTTCAGGAGTTTGCTCAAGAGTTCGATTTTCAGCACATCACTTCGAGCCCACATAACCCTCAAGGAAATGGACACGCAGAGAGAGGGGTACAGATTGCAAAGAGAATCTTGAAACAGAAAGACCCTTTGCTCGCACTCATGTGTTACCGTTCTACCCCGTGCGCCACCACAGGTGTCAGCCCTGCAGAATTACTCATGGGAAGAAAGATCAAAACAACACTCCCCACGCTCAAGTCAAATCTCCAACCCAGATGGCCTGATCTACGAGCGGTCAGGTGTAAGGATGCTAAAGAAAAACGGAGACAAGCATTCTACTACAATCAGCGTCATGGCACAAAGCCCTTACCCCCACTGAAATCAGGCGACAACATCCTCTCCAAGTTGGATCACCAGAACACCTGGGGGACCCCTGCTGTAGTTGCTAGTGACAGTACTACTCCCAGGTCTTACATCGTTGAGACATAACAGGGGACGACTCTGAGACGCAACCGTCGCCACCTGTTGTGCATGCCTGCTTCATCTGGAGATGCTTCTCCACCTGCTCTACAACGTCCACAGCCTGAGCCTACTGTGCAACAGGCTGAACCTACCATATTTACAGACACTGCATCACCAGTTGTGCAGACCTGTCCACCTCCTGCACAAGACGGACGGGTGTTCACGCGGTCCGGCAGGCTTAGTAAACCTGTGGTCAGGCTTACATTGTAAAACAAAAAAAAAAGAGAGAGAGGAGTAGAAGTATGAATGCACTAATTTTGATGTTGCATGTTGTTGCATGTTCCAAATGCACTAATTTTGATGTTATAATCTGTTCTGTTTGTTTTCCTGGTTATATACATATATATATAAACTTGTTATGAAGTGTTATGGAAGGAAAGAGAAAACAAAAGTTTAAAATGGGAGATGTCATATAAGGACTGATATTTCAGCAGTTACTTACAGTTAGTTACAGTTAGTCACTGTGCTGCACGTAGGGGGTTGTCATGGTAACACCAGCTGAGTGATCTGTGTTATTCGGTCCTGCTGCTCATGTCATATGCTGTGTTGGTTCTGAGCTGGCATAAAGAAGAGTTCTGGTAAAAGCTGAACAAGTGTGTGGACATTCAGTTACTTTACACTAACAATAATAAAAATCTTAATAAATACAATAACAGTCAGAACCAGATCAATAAGCAGCATCAGACTGTTTACAATCTAACTAATCGAGTTTTAAGGTTTTGTCCAAAAAGACCAACTTGTCCACATTTTCTGTCAAAAGCACAGATCTAGTTCCAGTCAATATCTCCAGTGGTGGATAAAATCATCTCAATAACAACAGTATCAGCAGTGTGGCTGTATTTGTCCTCATTACTTACAACAACCTCTTCTTGGACCTGCTCCCCCAGGTGGGACAGGTCCCTGGAAGAGGACCAGACTTAGCTTTTTTAGATTTTTCTACCTGGATTATTGAGCATGCATCAGGGTGTCCCAGGAAAAGTTCAGAGTTCAGTCACACACTTCTACTGGAGGTGATGTGGTGGATTTCCCTGAAACTGCTAACTGTCCCAGACTGGAAATAAAACACAAAGAGGTTAAAAAAAAAAGAGTTAATAAGATTATAACTTTAAATTTAAAAAAGTTAGATAATAATATTAATAAAACAACAATACCTCTTCTTGAACTGTTGTTATGAGGTGGTTAAATCGCTTGGTCATCATCAGTGCAGGGCTTTAATCAGCTCCAGGGCTTGTTGACATCAGTTTTAGTTTTTCATAAAGTGATTAACTTTTTTACTTTCGGTTCTGGAGCGGAGCTTCAAAACAGTCTGAAGTGTTGACATGATGGATGTCTTTTAGTGGGGCTCACGAACTTTAAAGCCTGCAGTGCAAATCAACAACATTCAGTCCAGAGCTTTAAAAACTTCTACAGCTTGTGTTAATGATCTGGACCGTTCTGATTTATCTGATGAAGGACGTTTAAATGCTGCTGTGAGCTGTGTTTGCAACAAGCTGCTTTTCTTGCTTTTAGAAGAGACATTCACATTGGGATGACGTTTCAAGTCCGTTACCAAGTTAGACGTGTTGAAAAAAAAAGGAAAAAAAAAAAGTGTTGCAGCTACAGATCTGAGCGTTGCTCTACACGTCCGCACCAATCTTCATGAAACAACGTCCACACACAGCTTTCTTCTTCTAACGTTCCTAAACATGAGACCGCAGCGAGAAACTAATGCTACGTGTGCTGCAGATAATAGCACCGTGCTGAAACTCGCCTAGGAATTTTAGTTGTGGGGCGCATATATTCCCCCGTTAAAAACGTTTGATGAGTGAAACGGTACGCAGGTGGACCGAACCGAACGTGCCGTACCGAAACGGTTCGGTACACCCACGTGTACCGTTACATGCCTACTGAGACCTCACAGTCCAAAAAAGTCTACACTCATCTCCGTGTCAGCGGTCACTCTTTCAGGGATGAAAATGTTCACATCCTTGATAGAGAGGAACGATGGTTTGAGAGAGGAATGAAGGAGGTCATCTTTGTGAAAAGAAACCATCCATCATTAAACAGAGGTGGAGGCCTCCGGGGTCAACTGTCCCCCTCTTACAATGCTGTTGTTGCTAGTATCACTCAGCCCTCTGTGAATATCAAACAACCATCAGGGTGCTAACGATCCATCGTTAGGCTGATCCACCCGCTTTGAACATTATCAAGCATTAAATGGCCGTTATTAGTTATTATCATCCCTGTAGTGGGACAGCACTCTCATGTCCGTTACTGGATGTGGGCCTCTTCACATCTCTCTGAAACTCTGAGTGTTACACTTTTCTTGAGCTCTGAAGAAGACAAGTGGACACTATTTTGTTACAATTATTTTGAATTAATGGACACCAATCAATCAGAAAGAACTTTCTTTTAATGTGTGTTAATTCAGAATTGATCAACAGTATACTTTTGTCATTTAATGATGATCTGTTACTTGCATGAGTTTGACCCTTCTGCTGGTTTATTTTTCAGTACAGTAGGCTTTGAATCTAAGGTACAAGTCAGGGAAACTTTTAACTTCCTTCTCTGCTTTGTCTTTCTCTGCTTTGTCTATCAAGTTAGCCATAATATTCTCTGTACCAACAAGCGCCATCTGGCCGCTTATGTAAACAGTTTTTCTGTTGTCCTTCATAGACCTTCCACTATGGGAATGAAAAATCCCTCCTTTATTTTGTTAAACCAGCCAGTAGCCATTCAGGAGGTGGGCAGACTCCGCCCTCCATATAAAGTCTTACTTCCGTTTTGACTTTAGTGCAAAGAGGGACCACTAACTCAACAACTGGTTTTCTCCTCTAGAAAAAGCTGGAAACGTGGTGGTCATTGTGTCAATTAGACCTATGTTTCTCAGCAGAGTTACAGTAAAAGCTGCTGTGACTCACTCACTCATTTCTGAAAGAATTTGTTTTCTGGGAGTTTTATTTTGAAACTCAGTCAGGAGTTCACCTTGTTTCCTGCCGAGAGAGGCGAGTTTCCTCGTATCGTGGAATCAGCACACACACGCTGAAGTTTCAATTGGACGGCTGTTGGACAAAACAATCCATTGAGTCTGTCCAGATACTTCTCAACTCTTATCTACAGAGACAAATCGTCAACAGGTAAAGAGTCGTGGATGTGGGCTAAGCGTGCGGGAGCCTAGCTGTAACTCGTGTGGGGAAAAGTGTCACCCTGTCATTTCAAAATAAATAACTTCCTTTAAACTTAGCTTTCATTTCACCCTGTTTCTTCCTCCTTATTCTTATTTTTCCTAAGCCATTAATATTTTAAGTAAATGTGCCAACAGAAAAGTTAAACCTAACTTGTCTGTTTGTTTAATTTGAATTTTTGTCTACAGTAGTTATTAAATCAGAACTAATCTCGATACAACGTTTAATGTACTTTTATGATTGTCTCAATAAAAGGTGTATCTTTTGGTGGATCAACATAAGTTGACGTCTCTCGTGAAATTACATTTGTCTAGTCACATCAAAGCAATTTAAGCCGGAAAAAGAGTGAACTCGTGAATATTGATGATAGATGTGTGTAGATAAAATCTGCTCAAACCTTTCATCTAAAATATAGGTAAGTCAGTAAACTGACCAATTTTCCTATATTATTACATTTGGTGGACCCGTAAGTGTTTAATTACACTTATATTATTACATTTGGTGGCTCGTCCGTGCCTCTGAATGGTATTTAAATTGTTTGTTTTTGTAGTCTAAAGTAACGGTATTGTTGGCATTGTTTGTATCCGTGTTTTGGACTTGGAAAAGATAATTCTGGCTGGTGAGTGTCCGGGAGTTGCTAATCGCTGCATTGTCTGGTTCATTTCGCGTTGGAATTATTTTTGAATCTTTTTTAAACGCCTGTTTGAAGCTGCTGGTGTTGAATTTGTGTCTGTGTTTGTGAAACGTTTCATACCGTGTCGCAAAGCTGCATACATCTTTGCGGTGACCGCCGTGTCACCCCAATCCACCACTCTTCATCTTATTACATTGCAGATTTCTGTTGTGTGCTGTTTTCACATTTTGCTGGGGATCTGTGGTGCCTATTTCTGTTACAACGTTTGTTAAAGATGGTTCGGTGAACCGTCTCTTCTTCTGAACTGGACCGGAAACTGTCCGGTTCCGACGAAGACTCCGTTGTTTTCAACAGTTAGAAGTGCTGTCTTCCTCTGGTATACCTGGATACTGGCCTGTATGTGATTTGGCTCGTTAACAGAATTCTCTGTGGTGTATTATTCGTTTATTTTGTGAAAAAGTGTCCAGAACTTTTGGGTCGAGCTAATGTTAGTGTCCCGAAGCAGAGGCTGCATGCAAACGCTGTGATCGTGTGTTGTGTTCAAAAAAGTTTGTTCTGTAGACTGTTGGTTGTCAGATTTCATTTTTTCACACATTTCTGACAGTTTATCTGTTTTGTTTCGCTTCTATGCATGTAATATCGTCGAAGACTGTTTGACCGCGGTGTTTTATGATATTTATGAGTGTTTTAGGGCGTTAAAAAAGTCAGTTCGACGCTAAAATCCGACCGACCTCAAAGGTCCGTGAACGCGTCGTTTGAACGGCACGTCACCGTGTGTGACGTTGAGGGACATGAGGTATAGAAGACTACAATACCCAGCAACGCTTGGGTTGAGAACTACAGGTTTTGTCTTCGAAGTGATTAGTCGGTTGCGCTGTAAGTGGTGACGCGTACAGGGTGGGACGGTCCACTCCTTGTCTGTTTTCACTTCAGCTACCAGAGTGCACAAGCTTCAGGCTTGTTTGTCCGTTACTATCTTTGAAAGATTGTTTCATCGCGGTGGTTTTGAGATTTTAATGGGTGTATTGAGTCAGTTGATCTGAGACTACCCAACGCCATGTGACCAGGTCACGTGACATCGGAAGCTGCATCTGGTTTAAGGGAACTGACTGTTTTCTTTTTCTTTTAAGAAAAAGTTTAAAAATCATAGTACCTGTTCTAAACGTTGTTAGTCACACCAGTTGTCGCTTATAAGAACGCAGTTCTAGCGATCATCACGTAAAGGCTCTAACTCTTTCTGTAAGGTCACTTTTAGTACATTTTTTGATGGGTGCTTTTCGTGAGCTAAAAGCTAAGGCTCCGCTCGCGGGTGACAACAGCGCCTCTATAGCGGTCAGAAAGAGAAATTGCAGTCGCTGTGCTTAAAGCATATCAGCTTTGCACCCCCATCTGCTGGATGCTGTGAAGACTACGTTTCATGTATTTCTGTCTGCATTTCAACTTTCTTGTTTTTTAAATAGAGTACAGTTTGAAATGTTGAACACACAGCATCTTTTAATTTGATTTTCACGTAAAATCAAATATTGATAGCAGAACAGTTTCACAGAATTAATGCAGACATGTATGCATTGTGATAAAACTTAACACTTTTATTGTTATTCTATGCTCACTAGCTTTCCAGTTCATTTTAAACAGAATGTTTAAAATAACAAATTTGAGGCATCTTTTGTCTTGATTTTCACAAAAATCACACAAAGATAGCCAATTTTGTTTTGATCTTGTCACAGGTCGACAAATTAATAAGAATCACTGATTTTTATTTGATATAACATCCTGGGAAAATTTTACTGTAAAAACATGCATTTGAATCTGAATCACTTTTATAAGCGTTTGTATGAATGAAAAGAGGTCAAGCTTAGGTTAGTTAGTAACTGTTGTTCGAATATAAGTTCTAGGTGAAGTTAACACTGCCTTTGACTTTACAATTCATTGGGGTAATTCCTGAAATATGGTACCTACGATAATAGACTTATTGAACACAGTGAAATAGAGGTGTCGTTTCTTTGCCCGAGCCCGACCCTACCCGAGCCCTACCCGACTTCGGGTAGGGTAGGGCCATATTTTTGGTTTGATTGGCGGGCCGCGGGTCGGGCTCGGGCTTTGATGTGGTTTTTTTTAATCATACAGCACAAACAAAACTAAATAAAAATGCACACAATATAAAATTGTTTTAATCTGCTTGTAAAGAATATAAGGCAGTAAGTTTATTGATGAGGAAATAATTAATAGAGTGAATTTAGATGGTGAAAACCGCAGCGCACTGAGCGCAGCCACTAAATTGGCAACTCAGCCAGAGAGCAGGCGCGCAGCGCGCGCCTGACAGCGTCTCCCCCGACATGCTGGACTTTTTAGTGACATTTCTCGAACCATTTTACCGTGCACAGAGAGAACTGGAGGGTGACAAATATCCCACCAACCTGGTTTGTCTCTGGAATGAGAAACTGAAGCAACACTGCCAGTCCTCACACAGACTCTCCGCAGCAGGTGTTTCTGCGCGACATGTCATGCAGAAGTGCTGGAGCGCAAAATTATTATCCACGACTTGCAGAGAGTTGCATTATTTCTGTCACTGTGGCCTAACTTTAACGAGCTCAAAATTATGTCACCAGCTGACGTGCGTCAGGTGCACGCTCACGTCCGCACACTGCTGCGGCGGAACAAGTTGCCGCATTCCTGACATTCCTGAAGCTTCAACAGCAAACTGCGAGCAGCGCGCTCACACCTCCTCCTCCTCCATCAAAACAAAGAAGAACAACATCAAGTTCTTTTGCTGAGTGGGAGAACGCAGTAAAAGCTTAATAAATAAACGTAGTGTTTTTTTTTTTTTTGTTGTTGTTTTTTTTAATCGGGTAGGGTCGGGTCGGGCGGTGATTTCTAGGAAATCAGCGGGCTCCCTCGGGCTTGGGTAATTAAACTAAGGGCTCGGGTAGGGTAGGGCCGTGGATTTCCGGCCCGATGACAGCTCTACAGTGAAACACATAGACCTGGAGGCTGGTTGGTTTTAATTTATTCAATGCTACATTAAAAGTGATGATTTATATGCACACTGTAGAATCGAACCATCTTGCTTGATTTTTCACAAAAAATCATTACAAAGATGGAAGTTCAAAACGGTGCAACACTTGAATGTGTCCCAGGATGGGTTAGGTAGAGCCAAGGCCCTGCCCCTGTACCTCGCACAGTGAGACATTTTGTCTCAGAGCATGATGCTTACTTAGCTGCGAGGAATGTCCTTCAGCAATCAGGTGAACATCCCCTGTTGTTTTTCGACAGGCTCCTCTCTGCTTATACGGGTGACATAACTGTCCCTGGCATAGAGGAAAGTGAACAGTTTAAACGTCTTTTCAGTGCAAATCTCCTGCATATGCACAGCAAATGTGTACGCTTCAAGGCTGATTTCAATGAAAGTACCATGGAGGAAATAACACAGTACTCTGTTACGGTTTTTGATATGTTCACTCAAAGCAGTACACCCTCAGAAGTGTGCCCAGGTCAAAAGGTCAAATCCCACTCGCAACTGATAGAAGAGGTTCCCTCTCCTACAGTGTGCGATAGTATACAGAATTTTCATAACAACAAACAACAGAATGTTGCTACCAGCTGGAACAGTGACTCATTTCGGTTCAAAGGGAGTTCTACTCCTCGTGCACCTCAGATTGACAAATCTGAGATGAGCAAGGAACCACAAAAGGTGGGTGTTCGCTCTCTAGATTAACCGAGATGGTTCAGATCGACCCAAATGGGTTTAGACCGAGGTCTAACAGTGGGTGAACTTCGTAAGAAGTTGATGTATGGGCGCCGATACCCATTGAACAATGGTTGGTCCCTACAGGAACCCCCGAGAAGCGACCCTCCTGCCCTTGCACCTCGAGCAGAACAGTTTGAGACATGCAAAGAGTCACACATGCTCCAGATTAAGGGAACGACGCCTCCACGCTCGGAAGAGACTGAGGAAATAAGTAGTTTGTTAGATGATTTGAATGTTACAGAAGATGAACAATCTGACACACTGTGTGGCATTATCCTCGATAATGACACTAACAACGTTGTCCATCCTGGTGAAGCGATGTGCAGCACTGTCTTTTACAAAGACTCAGAGCAGACTGTTGACAACAATAACGTCAACATTGCCAAAGATGCTGACAGCAAACAATTTGCTTATAATCAACATCCTGAAAGTCAAGATGCTGATTTTTACAGCAAACAAATTGCTGACAGTCAAAAGCATCCTGAAGGTCATGATGCTGACATCCAACAAGATGCTGACAGTAACAAAGATTGCACAGACAGAGTCACACGTAAACAGAAACGTGTGAAAAAACCTGAACGGTTTCTGTGTAACCTTATCAAAAGGGGGGTGGCTAAGAAAGCTTACCTGCCGATCACACTGGAAGGGGTCCTCGCGCGAGAGGCACTCCTGGGTTGCAGTTCAGATGTGTCAATCATGTCAGCCGAACTGTTTGAGGAGCTAAGGACCACCGCTAACTGTGTTAACAGGCAAATACCCTTTGGGAAATGTGCTATTAAACTGCAGGGCCTCGCAGAAACGGGTACAACCCTGACAGCTATAGCCATGGTTCACATGCAGATTGGCAATATGCCACTATACCACCTGGTATACATGTCTAAACTTGTCTCACTCCCATTTTTGGTTGGCCAAGATTTTATTAATCGCTTCGACGCAATTATAAATTATGGTGAACGGACAATGTGGGCCACAGTGAGCGATCCACTGCCGTTCGAAGTGCCTCCACAAGGTCACTGTCTGACAGCAGGTACCGCAGATGTCACAAGGGAATCCCCAACCGAGAGCACAAGCCCGGTAAGTGAACCTTCAAATACAGGTGAGACAGAGGAAACTCAACAATTGGACCAGACTCTGGCCCAACAGGAGAACCTCCTCTGTGAGCTGACACCTTCAGCACTCACTGAACACTACCTACCACAGGTAGAAGACGGTGTGGAGATCCAAGGAACACACACCAAAGAGGCTGTACTGTCCTCTGGGACAGGTAATTCAGCTATCAGCCAAGCTTTCGATGAAACCTTGGTTCAAGGGCATCTGAGTCCAGAGGATGACAGTCGACCAAATGCTGACAGTCACTTGGACATCATTGTTGCAGATTTTGAGGACCCCTCATCAGACATAAAGGGGACAAGCTTACACTTACTACCACTGGTAGAGAAAGGTGCGGAGGTCCAAGGATCCCATACCAGAGACGCTGTACTGTCCTCTGGGACAGGTAATTCAGCTATCAGCCAAGCTTTCGTTGAAACCTTGGTTCAAGGGCATCTGAGTCCAGAGGATGACAGTCGACCAAACGCTGACAGTCACTTGGACATCATTGTTGCAGATTTTGAGGACCCCTCTTCAGACATAAAGGGGGCATACTCACACTTCCTACCACAGGTAGAAGAAGGTGTGGAGATCCAAGGGTCCCACGCCGAGGATGCTGTACTGTCCTCTGGGACAGGTAATTCGGCTATCAGCCAAGCTTTCGATGAAACCTTGGTTCAAGAGCATTTGTGTCTAGAACTACTCAGAGATGACATAGTTCTTACAGACTCAAAGAGCACCTCTTCAGTCATGAAGTGGTAAGACACACACCACAACGACAGAGACCTGTCGCAGTCTGACCAGTCAGACACACTTGCGATTGCGCCGACAGTTGTGACACGCCTGAATTACGCGGAAAGAGGTAAATGTACAGTAATACGTTGGCCGAAACCTATAAGGTTCCTTGTTAAGAAGCACTAAGTTCTTCTTTAACTTGTTTGTTTTACTTCCTGTGTGGGGTGGTGAACATTTAGTTGGGTGTCAAAGTAACACTGAAATGTTTGTTACCATGTGGGTGTGTCCTCTGTGGCAGCCATCTTGTGTTTCAGCTAAAGAGGAAGCCCGCCTCAAACCCAGCTCTTATATAGGAAGTGAGCTGATGAGAGCAGGAGTTTGATTGGTGGAGAACTGAAAATCAAAGTATTCAATTACAAGCATAATCTGAATAGTAAATTGTTCATTGTTTATTGTTCATTGTTCATCTGCATATTAAATGTTTGCTCAATATTCCATTAACAATAATTGTTGTTTAGATTGTTTGTGATAATTAACTTTGTTGTCTTTTCCATTCTGGAAGGCTGAGATGACTGGCCAATCTGAATTGAAGGCGGGTCTGACTGGGTATATATATAGGAGTGGACTGCTAAGTGGGGAGAGTCTCTGATTGAAGGCATGCCATGTTGGGAGCTGATGTTGTCTTTGATGCCTGAAAACATTAAACCAGACGTGTTTGTTGCACAGCAAAACCCAATTGATGTCTCCTCTTTTCCACACCACACCTCTCAGTCTAGTCTAGTCTACTAGGCTCCCAATAAACTGCGCAAACAGTTTAAACTAAACAATGGCATCCTAACTCGTGCCCATGGACGGACGTCCACACCTGTGTGCGTGGTCCCCCATGACCACAGGGGGGTGTGGTTAGATCATGCCCATGTCAAGGACAAAGATTTCAATAACCCCACAAATGACAAAGTTCTCGCAAACTCACAGACTTCATGGGAAAATAAGGTTGTCCAAACACACAATAGTAAATACACTAAACAGTTTAAACTATATTAGTTGCGAAAAGAAACCGTTCCAACTAGAACTTAGAAACGCTAAGCCTAAAAACTCACACCAAAAACTAACCTCAACAGCCGTTTAAATCTGTAGGATTTAATTGACTTCGGTTATAAAGCTAAGACCTGTTTTTCTTGTGTATGACACGTTGGAATCTGACGACCAGAGTGAGTTTGAAGTAGTGATTTGTTGTTTTCTTGTTGCGTAATTGCTACTTTTGTTGTTATTGAAGTTGTGATTGTTTTCTGAACACTCCCAGCCAAAAAAGGTTTTGATTAATGTTAGTTGAAGACTTAAATGGATTTAACTATGCCAACATGCTGTTCATTTTGTTAAAGATCTCAATCTTTGAAGAGTCATTATAGCAGAGATGCTCACAAGTCATTTTTTGCGAGTCCAAGTCAAGTATCAAGTCTCTGAACTCAAGTCCAAGTCAAGTCTCAAGTCTCTGATCTCAAGTCCAAGTCAAGTCCAAGTCAAGTCCCTAATATTTGAGTGACACCGTGAATGAATGTATGCTATTCATTCGCAAACAATGGACATTAAATGTCTCTCCTTTTAAAAATATCCAGGTTAACATTAGATTAACACACTGACGCTAAGCTTGTTTGTAGCAGCTGCTAACAACCTTTTAGGCAGTGACTACACGTTACAGCTTATTTTTATCTGAATGTAGAGGCCAAAACATTACATTAAATGTCTCTCCTCAATTCAATTCAGTTCAGTTTATTTATACTGTATAGCTCCAAGTCACAAGTTGTCTCAGGGCACTGAACAGAAACAATCAAATATAAAAATAATAAGTTAACAGAAACTTTAATATAAAAATAATAAGTTAACAGAAACTTTAATATAAAAATAATGGTAACACTATTTATCTGAGGAGACTGCTTTGAGTTTAACTCCATGTTATAAAAAAGCTACAGTAGTTAGCCAGAGTTATTTCAGGATGAAATAATTTGAACTTCTGTTTGAATTTAATGCTATGAACTTTTTCCTTGAACTTTTTCCTTTTTGTTACATTTACCGGTACTATGAATTTCTCACAGGGCAGAGAGCCAACATGGAGGACTCACAAACATATACAGTATTATTATTATTATACATATAATATTGTCCAGTGTCTGATGCTGCAGTCATGTTACTGAGCTCCCACTGATGGGCTAACCTGGTTCCACCACAGCAGCAGGATCTTCAGACAGAACAGCTGGTGGGATGTCCTGGTATCTGCAGCCCTCTCTCCATTTGTTTCTTCATGGACATGGAGCTGTGAAATTATGTTGTGCCCTTTCCTCAGCAAAACGCTCCTCCAGTGGAGACTTTCTGGACAGACTGCAGGGAGGTTCCTAAACAAACAACAGGTTTATCAGTATTATCAGTAAAAAGAGATTATTAAATCATTTTTAAGACTGAGAATGTATACAATTATTAGCTCTGTTGTTATTGCCTAACTAACCTATTCAATAATTCTTCAAACTGTGACATTCACTCATAATGGAATGAAAGAGAACATAAACAGAAATTATATAATACTGAAAACTAGAGACATTAAAACATTTTAAAAGACACAGAGAACTTTAAATGAATTAAGAATGTTAATAAGTGTTGGATTTGAGTGCAATGTAAGTGCAATCCATGGTTGAATTGAATCCACATCTGAAAAGGGATGCAACCTTTTCACAACATATGCTGTAACTGTTTTGTGGCACTCGGTTACACTGACGTATTTACCTTGGACAGTGAAACCATTTCAGGTCGTTTGTCTAAGAAAAAAAAACGAGCTAACGTTAGCATCGTGTTTGTATTTGAGCTGACTTACCGCTTTAAGCGGAGTATAACTTATTAGCTGCCTTAATGTTGGTATGAGATGTAGTTTATAGTTTATTTATTTACCTGATACCGTACCTGATGGAGCCGAAGAGCAAGGGCGTAGATTTCATCTCATTACTGGGGGGGGACCATAAACAGGGAAATTTTTTAAGAGCAATTTTGGGGGGGTCGGCAAAGTTACAGTGAAATGTAATGCAAAATGTACAGAGGGAAGTTTATCCAAACTGCATGCATATACTATGCAGAATGTACAATAGTGACACTCATTACTCTTATAAAAAATTTAATGTGTTCAATCTTTGCCACTTGTCAAAATGACAAATGGCAAAATGAGAATTTTGCAAAATAGGTCCCCTCTAAATATTGTTTAAATTTCAGTTTGGCTTGTATTCATAGATTGCTGTGGTCAGTGTCACTGATAATCTGGTACAACATCTTCCCAAAATGTTAAAGCTTAAAAAGAAAACAGTTTTCAAGGAGAAGAAATGCAGTGGTCACCAAACTTTTTGAGACTGAGAGCTACTTCAGTGGGACCAAGAGGCACAAAGGTCCACTTGTTCGTTCCAAATAAATTTGCATGGTTCAACTTTAATTATAGTATTAATAATAATACATTTACATACATGTGAATATATGACTGCCTGATCACATCTGATCTAAACTGTATTATTAAAGACTCCACACACAATGATTTAGCTTGGTAAATATGATCAATTATTATTGATAATTACCAGTAGTGATTAGAACTCTCAATCAAGAACTTGAGTCCTCAGTTTGAATCATTTTTTGGCTCTTCTGTCCATCCATCCATCCATCCATCTTCTTCCACTTATCCGGGGTCGGGTCGCGGGGGTAGCAGCCTAAGTAGGGAGGCCCAGACTTCCCTCTCCCCAGCCACTTGGAGCAGTTCCTCCGGGGGAATCCCAAGGCGTTCCCAGGCCAGCCGAGAAACATAGTCCCTCCAGCGCGTCCTGGGTCTTCCTCTGGGTCTCCTCCCGGTGGGACGTGCCCGGAACACCTCACCAGGGAGGCGTCCAGGAGGCATCCTAACCAGATGCCCGAGCCACCTCAACTGGCTCCTCTCGATGTGGAGAAGCAGCGGCTCTACTCCGAGTCCCTCCCGGATGACTGAGCTTCTCACCCTATCTCTAAGGGAGAGTCCAGCCACCCTGCGGAGAAAACTCATTTCAGCCGCTTGTATCCGAGATCTTGTTCTTTCGGTCATAACCCAAAGCTCATGACCATAGATGAGGGTGGGAACGTAGATCGATCGGTAAATTGAGAGCTTTGCCTTTTGACTCAGCTCTCTCTTCACCACGACAGACCGGTACAGCGCCCGCTTCACTGCGGACGCTGCACCTATCCGCCTATCGATCTCACGCTCCAGTTTTCCCTCATTCGTGAACAAGATCCCGAGATACTTAAACTCCTCCACTTGGGGCAGGACCTCCTCCCCGACCCGGAGAGGGCATGCTACCCTTTTCCGGCTCAAGACCATGGCCTCGGATTTGGAGGAACTGATCCTCATCCCGGCCGCATCACACTCGGCTGCAAACCGCTCCAGTGAAAGTTGTAAATCACGAACTGATGAAGCCAGTAGGACCACATCATCTGCAAAAAACAGAGAAGCGATTCTAAGGTCACCAAAACGGATCCTCTCAACACCTTGGCTGCGCCTAGAAATTCTGTCCATAAAAGTTATGAACAGAATCGGTGACAAAGGGCAACCTTGGCGGAGTCCAACTCTCACCGGAAACGAGCCTGACTTACTGCCGGCAATGCGGACCAAGCTCTGACACCGGTCGTACAGGGACCTAACAGCCCTTATCAAAGGGCCTGGTACCCCATACTCCCGGAGTACCCCCCACAGAACCCCCCGAGGGACGCGGTCGAATGCCTTCTCCAAGTCCACAAAACACATGTAAACTGGTTGGGCAAACTCCCACGCACCCTCCAGGACCCTGCTGAGGGTGTAGAGCTGGTCCAGTGTTCCACGACCAGGACGAAAACCACACTGCTCCTCCTGAATCCGAGGTTCGACTATCCGACGGACCCTCCTCTCCAGAACCCCTGAATAGACCTTACCAGGGAGGCTTAAGAGTGTGATCCCCCTATAGTTGGAACACACCCTACGGTCCCCCTTTTTAAATAGGGGAACCACCACCCCAGTCTGCCAATCCAAGGGAACTGCCCCCGATGTCCACGCGATATTGCAGAGTCGCGTAAGCCAACACAACCCTACAACATCCAGAGCCCTAAGGAACTCCGGGCGAATCTCATCCACCCCCGGAGCCTTGCCACCGCGGAGCTTTTTAACCACCTCGGCGACCTCAGCACCAGAGATCGGAGAACCCGACCCAAAGTCCCCAGGCTCTGCTTCCTCAGTGGAAGACGTGCCAGTAGGATTGAGGAGGTCTTCGAAGTATTCCGCCCACCGACTCACAACATCCCGAGTTGAGGTCAGCAGCACGCCACCTCCACCATAAATGGTGTTGGTCTCGTACCTCTTTCCCCCCCTGAGACGCCGGATGGTGGACCAGAATCGCCTCGAAGCCGTACGGAAGTCATTCTCCATGGCCTCTCCGAACTCCTCCCACGCCCGAGTTTTTGCCTCAGCAACCACCCGAGCCGCATGCCGCTTGGACTGCCGGTACCTATCAGCTGCTTCCGGGGTCCCACAAGCCAAAAAGGCCCAATAGGACTCCTTCTTCAGCCTGACAGCATCCCTCACTGCCGGTGTCCACCACCGGGTTCGAGGGTTGCCACCTCGACAGGCACCAACAACCTTGCGGCCACAGCTCCGATAAGCTGCCTCGACAATAGAGGCGCGGAACACGGCCCACTCGGACTCCATGTCCCCCGCCTCCCTCGGAACGTGTTCAAAGCTCTCCCGGAGGTGGGAGTTAAAGCTCCGTCTTACGGGAGACTCTGCCAGACGTTCCCAGCAGACCCTCACGATACGTTTGGGTCTGCCAGGTCTGACCGGCATCCTCCCCCACCATCGGAGCAAACTCACCACCAGGTAGTGGTCAGTAGACAGCTCCGCCCCTCTCCTCACCCGAGTGTCCAAGACATGCGGCCGCAGATCAGATGAGACGACAACAAAGTCGATCATCGAACTGCGACCTAGGGTGTCCTGGTGCCAAGAGCACATATGGACACCCTTATGCTTAAACATGGTGTTCGTTATGGACAATCCATGACGAGCACAGAAGTCCAATAACAGAACACCACTCTGGTTCAGATCAGGGGGGCCGTTCCTCCCAACCACACCCCTCCAGGTCTCACTGTCATTGCCCACGTGAGCGTTGAAGTCCCCCAGTAGAACAAGGGAGTCCCCAGGAGGCGCACTCTCCAATACCCCCTCCAAGGACTCCAAAAAGGGTGGGTAGTCTGAGCTGCCGTTTGGTGCATAGGCACAAACAACAGTCAGAGCCCGTCCCCCCACACGTAGGCGAAGGGAGGCTACCCTCTCGTTCACCGGGGTGAACCCCAACGTACAGGCACCAAGATGGGGGGCAACCAGTATGCCCACTCCTGCTCGGCGCCTCTCACCAGGGGCAACTCCAGAGTGGAAGAGTGTCCAACCCCTCTCAAGGAAACTGGTTCCAGAGCCAGAGCCATGCGTTGAGGTGAGTCCGACTATTTCTAGTCGGAACCTCTCAACCTCACACACTAGCTCAGGCTCCTTCCCCACCAGAGAGGTGACATTCCATGTCCCAATGGCCAGCTTCTGTAGCCGAGGATCAGACCGCCAGGGTCCCCGCCCTCGGCCGCCACCCATCTCACATTGCACCCGACCCCTTTGGCCCCTCCCACAGGTGGTGAGCCCATGGGAAGGGGGACCCACGTCTCCTCTTCGGGCTGTGCCCGGCCGGGCTCCATGGGTAAAAGCCCGGCCACCAGGCGCTCGCCAGCGTGCCCCACCTCCGGGCCTGGCTCCAGAGTGGGGCCCCGGTGACCCGCGTCCGGGCGAGGGAAAACTTAGTCCATTAATTGTACTCATCATAGGGGTTTTTGGCTCTTCTGTGCAAATGTAAATTGTTCTTAGCTTTGACTGGGAGTGTGGATGGTTGTTTGTCTCTGTCTGTCTCTGTGATGGACTGGAGACGTGTCCTCCTGGGTGTCTCTGGTGACCTGTCCCGTGTGTCTCTGGTGACCTGTCCTGGGTGTCCCTGCCTTCACACAAAAGCAGCTGAGATTGGTTCCAGTCCTAAACAAGGGGGCATAATGGATTACTTATTAACTGATATTTAAACATAAAACACTATTTCTTTTATGTTAAACTCAATCTGTAACATTTGAAATTCATTGTATTTTATAAATATTTTATTAACTGTTTTGTAGAAATGAACACGTTTGTAACATTCATTCAAAATATGCCTTTTACTATTAACAAATCTGTAGCATTTTTTAAGAACCTATTAAGAATAAAATCTTCCAGTTGCAGATACAAAATATCAATAATGTAATTGTAATATAATAAACAGTGACTTTTTTTATTAATCATGTGACATAAGTATTGATCCTCAACATTTTTTATAATAATTTATTTATAAAGCCCTTTAAAACAACCACAGCTGCAACAAAGTGCTATAAAATCATTTTAACTAATCATCACATCTTCTCTACTCTTTTTAAATTATTTATCTTTCACATATTTTATCATTACTTCTTTCAAGAGCTCCACACCTGAAAATATGATGAATGTGAATCCATCCTGCTCAAAGCTGCGCTGACATTCTTCTGTCTGTTGTGAGCCAGTTAGCATTGAAGCTAGCGTGTTAGCTGATGAAGTGTCGCTCCTCGTTGCGTTTTGCTGTTGCTACAGCCACTAATGAGACACAGACACACTTGTCTTTCAACACTGTAAAAGACCTTTTCCTCCCAGTCACTGTCACTTACTGGAAGTTAATAGTTTGTGCTGCAGCTCACTCCCACCCAGCGGCTCCGCGCCGGAGCCTGTGACTCCGGTGCTTTTGTTGTTCCTTGTAAACATTGGACTAAACCATTTGCCAACAGAGAAGGGGGGGGGGCAAAATTTCCTTTTTTTTTCTTAGAATAATGGCGGATTTCTCTCTTTTTTTGCCTTTTTATATTTATATTGTTTAAAGACACGGTTTCCTTTATTGAATTATTGGGGGGGACAGATCTATATTTCCCCAAGATTGGGGGGGTCCGGACCCCCCCGACCCCCCCAGGATCTACGCCTATGCCGAAGAGGTAATATCTATGGCAGCGATTAGCGAAAAGTTCGGCGGAGCGTTTTGCAGACGGACCACTCTGTACTTCCGGTCGGATACGAAGCGAAAATAATCCGGTGGAGTGCGTCAAAGACGGGACACTATTTTACTTCTCCACCCTCCTTTGCATGATAGAAAATTATTGCAAGTGCTGCACTGACCTGACTGGTCATTTTATTAAATTAGTACGCTATCGATAGCAGATGCACACTTCCGGTGGATTCTTCTTCGTTGGTTTTCGGTGGCGGCTACTTCCAGTCGGCTAACTAGCATCGAACATAGGAATCGCAAATTAATATTTTGAACGATTTCGGGAAAACCGGACAGTTAGTCCCGGTTCCGAACAATTCTCGATGCTCACGAGTCTCAAATGGCGAGTCCGAGTCGAGTTGGAAGTCTTTTGAATGCAAGTCCGAGTCGAGTTGGAAGTCTTTTGAATGCAAGTCCGAGTCGAGTCTGAAGTCTCTGTTTTTGCGACTTAAGTGGGACTCGAGTCCGAGTCCCAAACTCGAGTCCCCATCTCTGCATTATAGATTAATACTACTTAAGGTACTATAATCTACACTGATCTCCCAATCATTTAGGTAGGACCGATTTGATCGTTTCTATTCTAGATCTATTCATTTTGATGAGTCTCGCCATAGACTTCAAAATTTATAGGGAATACCAAATCTTGCGTCGTTCGTCTAAAAGGCCAACAGACATTTAGACCAAACTATATTACATTTTTCTATTTTAGTTTAACCTAAACTAAGTAATGAATGGAGGAATAGTTTGAAAGAAGAGGCCTTCGTTACAGAAGCCCTCCAAAAACTCTATAGGTATAGATCCCTACATCTGATTTTTACAGCATTGATCCACCCCTTAATTGGTAATTGTAGCTGATCTAATCCATGATAGCTTACATACCAGGTGCATATAGGTAGGGCCTAATGTAAAATCCCAGTCATAAGCCCACCTAAAACCACATAATTGCATGACACATTGAACCAGGGTGGCACCGACTGGAAGCCATCCAGCCTGCAACCTTCGATGTGGGGACCTGCTACTCCAACGTTGGTCTTCAACCTTCATCCAAAGGTCGCCTCCTCTGCGTCAATCGAGGGATCCCCTCTACCTGCTGATTAAAATCCATTCTTGCTGATGAAATCAATAACCCCAATCGTTGTGGAATTACCGCTGTGGATTATAAGACTTTGTTTCCAAGGGATCACAGACTCAGTTTTCCATGGGTTAACAGACTATGTTTTCCAAAGGATTGAAAGCTTACCGCAATGGGATTACTTATGAACAGTATGGAATTTCCAAAAACATTGTGGGAGTATAATTTTGATTTTTTTTCCACTTGCTGGATTACATAGAGGTCAGAGACATTCGGTGGTATCCTTTCGTGTTGGAACTCCTCTCCAAGGACAGGCGATGACTTCTAAAAAGGGGGACTGTAGTGGGACAGCACTCTCATGTCCGTTACTGGATGTGGGCCTCTTCACATCTCTCTGAAACTCTGAGTGTTACACTTTTCTTGAGCTCTGAAGAAGACAAGTGGACACTATTTTGTTACAATTATTTTGAATTAATGGACACCAATCAATCAGAAAGAACTTTCTTTTAATGTGTGTTAATTCAGAATTGATCAACAGTATACTTTTGTCATTTAATGATGATCTGTTACTTGCATGAGTTTGACCCTTCTGCTGGTTTATTTTTCAGTACAGTAGGCTTTGAATCTAAGGTACAAGTCAGGGAAACTTTTAACTTCCTTCTCTGCTTTGTCTTTCTCTGCTTTGTCTATCAAGTTAGCCATAATATTCTCTGTACCAACAAGCGCCATCTGGCCGCTTATGTAAACAGTTTTTCTGTTGTCCTTCATAGACCTTCCACTATGGGAATGAAAAATCCCTCCTTTATTTTGTTAAACCAGCCAGTAGCCATTCAGGAGGTGGGCAGACTCCGCCCTCCATATAAAGTCTTACTTCCGTTTTGACTTTAGTGCAAAGAGGGACCACTAACTCAACAACTGGTTTTCTCCTCTGGAAAAAGCTGGAAACGTGGTGGTCATTGTGTCAATTAGACCTACGTTTCTCAGCAGAGTTACAGTAAAAGCCTTGCTGTGACTCACTCACTCATTTCTGAAATAATTTGTTTTCTGGGAGTTTTATTTTGAAACTCAGTCAGGAGTTCACCTTGTTTCCTGCCGGAGAGGCGAGTTTCCTCGTATCGTGTAATCAGCACACACACGCTGAAGTTTCAACTGGACGGCTGTTGGACAAAACAATCCGTTGAGTCTGTCCAGATACTTCTCAACTCTTATCTACAGAGACAAATCATCAACAGGTAAAGAGTCGTGGATGTGGGCTAAGCGTGCGGGAGCCTAGCTGTAACTCGTGTGGGGAAAAGTCATTTCAAAATAATTAACTTCCTTTAAACTTAGCTTTCATTTCACCCTATTTCTTCCTCCTTATTCTTATTTTTCCTAAGCCATTAATCTTTTAAGTAAATGTGCCAACAGAAAAGTTAAACCTAACTTGTCTGTTTGTTTAATTTGAATTTTTGTCTACAGTAGTTATTAAATCAGAACTAATCTCGATACAACGTTTAATGTACTTTTATGATTGTCTCAATAAAAGGTCTATCTTTTGGTGGATCAACATAAGTTGATGTCTCTCGTGAAATTACATTTGTCTAGTCACATCAAAGCAATTTAAGCCGGAAAAAGAGTGAACTCGTGAATATTGATGATAGATGTGTGTAGATAAAATCTGCTCAAACCTTTCATCTAAAATATAGGTAAGTCAGTAAACTGACCAATTTTCCTATATTATTACATTTGGTGGACCCATTTGGATATACACTTTAGACATTCATTCATAAAACATATTCATAAAAGTCACATATAGGGAATGGAGTGAGCACATGGCGATGGGTGGCGGGATGACATCAATCTCGCCCCCATGCCTGTGCTCACTCAACATTATGCATTTAGACATTAAGGGCCTGGGTTAGAGTTGGAGTGGAGGGGAAACTGGTAAAATGCTAGCCTTTGCTCCTTCTCTTTCCCTTTTAAGTACACTATACAACAACACTCACCAACAGTACATTTGGGGACGGGGGTGTGTGTGTCGGGGTCTTGATTTGTTAATTTCAATTTTATTTATTATATGTATTCATTATATATATATATTAGGGGTGTAACGGTACGCTAAAATCACATTTCGGTTCGGTTCAACTACAAGGAGAGCTCGGTTCGGTTTATTTTCGGGTTTTTTCGGTACAAATTTTATTTTTTTTTTTTACAAAATAAAGACTTACAAAATGTTTATTTTGAAAATGTGCCAAAAATATGTTTGTATTGTATTGTAGTAATAAATAAAAGTGACCCATTTGGATGACCAACAACACCACCAGCCTGATCAAGAAAGGTCATCAAAGACTCTACTTCCTCAGACGACTGAGACGTGCTGGTCTGAGCAGCCCAGTTCTCACCTCCTTCTACAGGTGTGCAGTGGAAAGCGTCCTGTGCTCCAGCATCAACGTGTGGCATGGAGGCTGCACAGTTGCAGAGAGGAAAGCTCTACAGAGAGTGGTGAAGGCTGCACAGAGGTCTGTCGGAGTCAGTCTCCCCACCATCACAGACAATTACACCTCCAGATGCAGGAAAAGAGCCATCTGCATCATGAAAGACCACACTCACCCAGCACACTCACTCTTTGCCCCACTCCCCTCAGGAAGGAGGTTGAGGAGCATCAAATGTAGAACCACTAGACTGAGGAACAGCTTCTACCCTGAGGCTGTTAGACTCATGAATGAATAAATAAAAATAAAATAAAAATAAACACTGCAAAATATCACATCATGCTGATGCTGATCTGTTTTCTTGTTGCTGTGTTCATCTGTGACCATCTGCTCATACAGACTCATGTTCGTGCTGCTGTTTATAATGATGTTTTTCCACTATATTAGGGCTTAGTGTATTACTAGTTGATGTTTTTCTTAGTTAATTCTAGATGTTATTACTGTTTTTCTCTTGCATTTGTTGTTGGATGTAACTGGGACCCCGTGTACATAATCTCGTTTTCATCACATGTACCACATGCGGTGCAAATGACAATAAAGACTCTCTGACTCTGATTTTAAATAAACAGCACTCTACAATAAATAAACTATACTAACAATAATAAAAATCTTAATAAATACAATAACAGTCAGAACAATAAGCAGCAACAGACTGTTTACAATCTAACTAATCAAGTTTTTGTCCAGTAGCAGCAGTGTGGCTGTATTTGTCCTCATTACTGTACTCACAACTTCTTCTTGGTGGGACAGGTGGGACTGTGGGAACAGTTCAGAGTTCAGTTCAGTCATCACTTAGCTGCAGGTGGATTTACCTCTGTCACAGACTGGAAATAAAAAACAAAAGAGATTTAAAAAAAACAAGTTAATAAGATTATGATTTAAAAAAAAGATTATTTAGATAATAATAAAACAATACCTCTTGAACAATTGAATCTCTCACTCTTCATCATCATGGCAGGCAGGGCTTTAATCTGGTCCAGGGCTTGTTGTTGACAACATCAGTTAGTTTTTTCATAAAGAGCTGAACTTTTTGAAGTGTTGACGTGATGAATGTCTCATAGCGACGCTCAGCAACTTTAAAGCCTGCGCATATAACAACGTTCAGACTTAGATTCGAGATTTAAAAACTCATACAGCTTGTGTTATTGCTCTGGACCGCTCTGATTACCTGATGAAGGAGTTTTAATGCAGCTCTTCGGTCACGTTCGGATGAAGTAGTTTTACTACAGCTGCTGTTCACGTTCGGATGACAGTTTGCAGCGCGTTCACGTGACGTGTTGCTGCTGCGTCACTCAAGCAGCTGCTGCGTCTTCATGAAGCAACGTCCACACAAGCTGCGCGTGCGCTCGTCTTTTAACAAGACGTTCAAAAACAGGAGACCGCACGAGATGCTAACGGCTAAATGCTGCGCGTGCCACGCGAAAATAGGTCCGTGCTGAAACGCGCCCAGGAAATTTTGTTCCGCGGTGCATATATTCCCCTGTTAAGAACGTTTAATGAGTGAAAAAATAACCGAAACGGTACGCAGGTGGACCGAACCGAACGTGGTGTACCGGAACGGTTCGGTAAACCCATTACAACCGTTACATGCCTAATATATATATATATATATATATATATATATATATATATATATATATATATACATATATATATACATATATATATACATATATATATATATATACATATATATATACATATATATATATACATTATAGTTGTTGCCTATATTCAGTGTGCTGATTTTTTTTTCCTTTCTGATAAAGATATGTATGCTCCTTTCTTTGACAAGTTGCATTTTTGTAGAACTGAAGAGAGGGGAAGAACTAAACCAAAACAATCATCAAATTGTTATGACTGACATAATTAGAAGTGCCTACAACTGAAACACGTTTACATTGGCATGTAAGCTTTTGTATTTATTTTAAATCATATTGGGACAGTTAAAACAGATAATAGGACAAACTGTACACACAGAAGTACATTTAAAGGAGAACTGGTCTATGTTTGGATATACATTAAACAAGTGTCTGTGTGCAAGTGTGCATGTGTGTTTAAGTGCATGTGTGTGTGGGTGCTTTTCGTCTGAGCTTATTTTATAGACCTCATATTCTGCAGGGACCATTTCTCAGTTTTTCAGTAGGCCACTGTCAGCTGGCTGGAGTCTTCAGATAAGGGCTGTTATGTGTTGTGTAGTTAGTGGTTAAGTATCGGTGTTCTGCACGGCCTCTTGTGTTGCTCCGTTATCTAAAGGGTCCCAACAAGCTCCTCAGGCTCAGCTCTCCAGTTTGCAGCAATGAGAGGGGATAATTGCTGATCACACTTTGCCAATGAAACAGCATGATGATAAGGACAGCTTTATAGAGTTTTTATACAGTGTTGTCTACTTCCTCATTTATTTACAGTCATGGAAAAAGTAAGGGCAAATTAATTTCAGTTCTATGGTTTTATGTGTTACCATATGATTCAAAATGTTTAACATTTTCATGTCATATAATTAGATTATTTCATGGGATTTTACAGAGCTAAAATGAAATACAGGAACAGTATGTGGGTAAGCGAAGTACACCTGGCTTAAAGAACTTTCAGAATCATTGCACTGCATTGCATTGTTTGTTTTGTGGATATATAACTGGTCACAGTACTCCTGGCTTACACATTATCGTACTTTGTAATTTTGTTCAAGTAGCAAGCGACCATCCGGACACGAACGATCAGTCGTTAAGCCGATGGTCCTCCTTTTGCATGTGAATAACTAACTTGTTTTTAGTCAAAAGTTGAAGGACCTGTCCTGGAGCAGGAACACTGCATCACTGGCCAAGAAGGCTCACCAGCGCCTCTACTTTCTCCGCAAGCTGAAAAGGGCTGGAGCTTCAACCCCCATCATGTGCACCTTCTACAGGGGTGCCATAGAAAGTGTCCTGACCAGCTGCATCACGGTGTGGTTTGGTGCATGTACTGCATCATGCCGCAAGAGCCTCCAGCGCATCGTGAGAGCAGCTGAGAAGATCGTCGGCACCTCCTTGCCCTCACTGCAGGACTTACACAGCAAACGCCTCACTCGGAAAGCCCACTGCATGGCAGGTGATCCCACACACCCACTACACAGCCGCTTTAGACTGCTGCCATCAGGGAGGAGACTGAGGAGTCTCCAGGCTCGTACCAGTAGACTGAGAGACAGCTCTGTTCATCAGGCAGTCAGAATGCTAAACACTCTGCCTGCTCTGCCTCCCCTCCCATTTGAACTGCCTTAACACAAAAAACTTTCTCACACATTACCACTCAACACAAAGTTTTTAACACTGGACTCTGTGTCATCAAACGGGTTATTCACTAAACTCTCGGTCATGTGCTCATTCAGTTTGCACTACTTCTCATATTTGCACTAATGTTTGTATTACATTACTGCCTATAGTCATACTACTGTTTACATTCACTGTTTACATTTATTAATACGGTTTACATTTATTACTACTGCTTTACATTTATTACTACTGCAGCAGCTCCACTGGCTCCCGGTTAAATCACGCATCATCTTCAAAATTCTACTTCTCACGTTCAAAGCTATCCACAACCTTGCCCCTCCTTATCTATCTGACCTCCTACAAATCTCCATCCCATCACGCTCTCTCAGGTCCTCCTCTTCACTACAACTCCATGTACCCTCTGCCCGCCTCTCCACCATGGGGAGCAGGGCCTTCACCTGCTCTGCCCCTCACCTCTGGAACGCTCTACCGCCCGACCTTCGAAACACCACCTCCCTTTCTCTGTTCAAGACTGCCCTGAAAACCCATCTCTTTAGACTAGCTTATCATTAACTTTACTAAATGTATTTTTATCTTCCATTTTATATCCTTTATGTATTTTATATTTCAATTTGTCGCTGATAATGTTTGCTCTGTATTCACTGTGTTGGTTTGTTAAGTGTCCTTGGGTGTCATGAAAGGCGCTTTTAAATAAAATGATTATTATTATTATTATTATTATTACTACTGTTTACATTTACACTAATTTTATATACACTACTGCAGACACATATACATCATTCTCTGACTAGCCTTATCTAAGGATGCCAAATGTGCCTTATGTGCCTCACTATATGTGCCACTTTGCCTATATACCAACATCAAATACCTCATACATATACAGTACTGTGTACATTAACTTATATGCTGCTGTGCCACTCTTTGCAATTGTCAATGCTAGAACCTTCAGTTTATTTTATAGATATACTTTTTATACTACTATGCAAAAACTCAGGACAGTATTACACTTTTATTATTTCATTTTATGCTTATGTTCATTGGG
>JBBPBX010029847.1:19501-30696 GCA_038048925.1 Garcialebias charrua
AGATTCTCGTGTTTTCGCTCCAAATTCTAACGTCATTTCCTCCGTACCGTCACTTCCGCTAGTTTTTCGCTCCAAACGCTCGCGTTCTCCTTGTTGTAATATGAGCAGCTGAGCACGGAGAGGACTCAACTGAGCTCGCTGATTGGTCACTTTGACACGCCTACTGAAATGATTGACAGATTTCAGTCAGCTCAAAGTGAAACCTATCATGAGCAGCTCGCTCAGACTTCTGCGGTGTTCTGATACGGTCTTTCTACTATATATGTTATAAAAAGTTCTCTCAGAAATAAAAATAATAACAGGGAGTGCTTTTCCTGCAGCCCACAGCCCACCAGGGAATATATAAAACATCGCGCACCCAGGTAGGACCTGAATTCATTCATTTCATTCATCGAGTGAACGGAGGAAGAAGCGGTTACTTGACTTTAGGCAAAAAAACAAAAGAAAAGGCCCGATCAGCGATAAAAAAGAGGAATTTATTTCATTTGTGTAACATACAAAACAGTCCGGCGCCGGGGAAGTTTAGGTCAGACACCGCGCATCGCGTATGCGAATCGCGTATGCGTAGTAAAAAAATACTTTTGCGCGTACTTGCCCTGAGGGGCTACGCGGGGCTACGCTTTTGCCACAGCGTACGTACGCTGCGTATTGGCGTATCGTGAGGACGCTCGAGTGCATCTCGCCCTTTAGCCGTTTCCCTGCTGCTCGTGTTAATGAAGCTTTTAACTCTGAGTGGATCAAACAGCTCCTGGTGTCTCCTTCCACCGAGGAGCTAACCTCTCAGTTTAATTATGTCTGTTTAAATGTTCTTTACCGTGTTGCTCCCCTTTAAACCAGAAAAACGAAACTTAGATAAGAGTCGTGGCTGGATGACGTCACTCGAGCCATTAGACAGTAGTGTCGGAGAGCTGAACGCAGGTGGAGGAAGGACAGGCTGCAGGTTTGTTTCAAATGTTAAGGGAGAGTTGGCGTCACTATCAGAAAACCGTTAAAGCTGCTAAATCTAAATTATTTTCTGATACAATTGTCTCCAACTCCCACAATCCCCGAGCTCTTTTTTCCACCCTTAACACAGTTCTACACCTCAGTGAGCCTTCACCTCTGGAAGCCTCAACTGAACTGTGTGAAAACTTCCTCCATTTCTTTTTAGAAAATGTTGCAATCACCCGGGCACTCATTTCTCCACCAGCTCATGATCCATCCATCCCATCTCAGCGTGTAGCTGTGTTTGACCACTTTGAGCCCATCTCTCTGTCTTCACTGGAGCAGGTCATGTGCAACATGAAGCCGTCTGGTTCCCCCTTTGATGTGGTCCCCCCCTGGTTACTAAAGGAGGTTTATCCTACACTGGGTCCTTCTATTCTAAATATGACGTATTGTGAATAGCAATTTATCCTCAGGTGTTGTCCCAAAAACCTTTAAACATGCTGCTGTCCAGCCTCTCCTGAAAAAACCTAACCATGACCCCTCAGTGGCGTCCAACTTCTGGCCTATCTCCAGACTCTCATTCACCTCTAAACTACTGGAAAAAATTGTTGAGTCTCAGTTGAAATGTTTCTTGGACGACCACGCCATCCTAGAGTTGTTTCAATCTGGCTTCAAATCTCTCCATGGCACTGAAACTGCTCTACTGAAGGATTTTAATGACATTTTCAGAGTCAGAGATTCTTTATTGTCATTCGCACCACATGTGGTACATGTGATGAAACAAGATTATGAACACAGGGTCTCAGTTACATCTAACAACAAAATGTAAAAGAAAAACATTAATAAGAGCTAAGATATGAACTAAGAAAAACATAAACTAAAAATACACTAAGCACTAATATCATAGAAAAACATTACACTGTACTCCAAACAGCAGCACGAACAAGAGTCTGTATGAGCAGATAAACACAAATGAACACAGCAGCATGAAACAGATTTTTGTCAGCAGCAACATAAACAGATCAGCAGTAATACGAAACAGATCAGTAGTATTTGCTAACGTTTTGAGTGATCATTCCGTAATAGCAGCTCTTAGATCTATTAAACTTCCACCTGCTAAGCCCAGAATAATTCAAAAAAGGGATTTGAAACGTTTCAGTGAACAGTCATTCCTTTGGGATCTATCCCACTTTGATTGGCAACGTATCCTACAAATCAATGACGTGAACACCGCTTGGAACTATTTTCATGATAGTTTCATTTACTTTGTAAACAAACACGCACCTTTCCGGCAGTTCAGGATAAAGGGCCGTGACAGCCCCTGGTTTACTCCTGAACTAGCTGATCTCCTGCACTGGAGAGATCATCTTTGGGCCGCAGCAAGAAAATCACACTCAGACACTGATTGGTTGAAATTTCGGCAGCTAAGGAATAAATGCACAACTGCCATCAAAGCCGCAAAACGTAACTACTTCTTATCTCAGACCTCCAAAAATCTAAACGATCCAAAAAAATTCTGGAAAACCATCAAATCTCTCTCAGGCACCCCCCAATCATCTGACCTCCCATCACAATTTCTTGTTGACTCTGTTCCTGTGTCAAATAAGCACGAGATCCTGAACTGTTTCAATAAACATTTTGTTGCTTCTAGTTCATTATTTGACACAGTTACAAACGGAAAATCAGCCACTTTATCTAATAATCAAACTTCTACAAATCAAATCCCTCCTACAAGTCAACCATCTGTTAATCACACCTTCTCTTTTTCTCCGTTCTCAGTCAGTGAGGTAAATAAACTGTTAAATGATCTTGATCCAAAAAAATCTGCAGGTCCAGATGAACTTCCACCTTATTTCTTAAGGCTGGCTGCTCATATCATCACAGTCCCTGTGACCCACATCTTTAATCTGTCCATAAGCCAAAACACCATTCCGGATGCTTGGAAAACAGCCTTTGTTCTTCCTTTGCTGAAGGGAGGTGACCCCACCTCACTGAACAATTATCGACCGATCTCTAAACTCTGCATCTTAGCCAAGGTTCTAGAAAAACTGATAAACTCTCAGATCAAAAATTATCTGGACTCATTTAACATCTTACCTCTCCATCAATCTGGTTTCAGGAAAAAACACAGCACAACAACTGCTTCTCTGAAGGTTCTGAATGATGTTGTTGAAGCATTGGATGCTAAGGACTATTGTGCTGCACTTTTCTTAGACCTGTCTAAAGCTTTTGACACTGTGGATCATAACATCCTGTGTCATAAGCTCTCAGAAATCGGTTTCTCTGATCACACCATCGGTTGGTTTTCTAACTATCTTTCCAATCGGAGGCAATGTGTTCAACATAACGGTACTTCTTCCAGCTATTTAACAGTTAAAAATGGTGTACCACAAGGCTCAGTTTTAGGACCCACTCTCTTTACAATCTACATAGCTAATGTAGGTCACTGCATCCCTGATGCATCCTTACATTTCTATGCTGATGATACAGTTGTTTACTGCCGAGCTAAAACAGTAGCTAAGGCTTTCCAGTTACTGCAATCCGCTTTTGACATCATCCAGTCAGATTTGTTCCGTCTCAAACTTGTCCTAAATGCTGATAAAACAAAAGGGATGTTTTTTTCAAATAGGAAGGCGGTTCCAGCAGATCCTCCTCTGATTTTATCTTCAAATGGTGTCCCTATTGAGTTTGTTGATTCCTATAAATATCTGGGTATCCTGATCGATTCACATCTCTCTTTTAAACTCCACGTGGAAAACCTAGTGAAGAAACTGAAAGTTAAACTGGGTTTCTTTTTCAGAAACAGATCATGTCTATCACTGAATGTCAGGAAACGCCTTGTATCTGTGACTTTCCTTCCCTCCATTGATTACGGTGACATTCTCTACATGAATGCTCCTACAAGCACCCTGCGGATGTTGGATGTTGTCTATCATGGTGCACTAAGATTCATAACTGGTTGTGATTATCGTACCCACCACTGCACCCTGTATTCACTGGTTAACTGGACATCATTAACCTCACGCAGACTCTTCCACTGGTACATTTTCATCTTTAAATCACTTCTTGGTCTGCTGCCCTCATACATCTCCTCCTACATGTCTTTGCGTGAGTGCAGCTACAGCGTGCGCTCTCAGGACATGATTACCTGCAGTGTTCCGTCAGTGAGGACTGAACTTGGAAAAAGGGCCTTCTCCTACTCCGCTCCTGCTTCATGGAATATCTTACAAAAAGATCTGAAGCTCTCGACCTTGACTTCTCTAAATGGTTTTCAGAATCTGTTGGAATCCTGGCAAAAACCAATGCAGATTTGTTCCTGTCTTTGATTTTATACGTCTACCTTATAATGTTTTGCTAGTTTTTTGATACTTTGTTAAAAAAAAAAAAACTTTCTTTTGTTTTTTTCTCTCTTTTGTTTTCTATTGTTTATTGTTTGTTTGTTTATTGTTTATTGTTTAAGGAAATTCTACCACTGCTGTTCATTGTTCTTTAGTTTTAGCAGGTCGCTTTCGTAAATGAGCCCATGAGGTTCAAAAGATTTACCTGACTAAATAAAGGTTGAATGAAAAAAACATGAAACAGATCAACAGCAACATGAAACAGATCAGCAGCAACATGAAATAGATCAGCAGCAACATGAAACAGATCAGCAGCAACATGAAACAGATCAGCAGCAACATGAAACAGATCAGCAGCAACATGAAACAGATCAGCAGCAACATGAAACAGATCAGCAGCAACATGAAACAGATCAGCAGCAACATGAAACAGATCAGCAGCAACATGAAACAGATCAGCAGCAACATGAAACAGATCAGCAGCAACATGAAACAGATCAGCAACAACATGAAACAGATCAGCAGCAACATGAAACAGATCAGCAGCAACATGATGTGATATTCCACAGTCATCATTCTGGTTAAGATTCAGATTCAAGATTCAAGTTCCTTTATTATCCCCGAGGGGCAATTAGATTTGCAGTCATTAGGTGCGCACAGTTTCATACATTTGCACTTACACACACATACACATATAAACACATGAAAATAAAACATTAAAATAACGGTATTAAAATTACAGTAGTGTGCATTAAGAAACCTGATTGCTACTGGGATAAATGAGTTTTTATATCTGTTAGTTCTACATCCTTCCCAGTCCCAGTGTTGGTTTTCCCCTCCCCCACTTCAACCCGGTGGTCAGAAATCTTGGAGTGCAGCTTGACTCCAACTTAAAGTTTGATAAACAGATCAGTTCTGTTGTCAAGACCAGCTTTTTCCAGCTCCGTCTGCTCTCCAAAGTCAAGTCATTTCTCAGCCGTGGTGATCTGGAGAAGGCCATCCATGCCTTTGTGACCTCCAGACTTGACTATTGTAATGCTTTGTATGTTGGTATTAATCAATCCTCCATCTCCCGTTTACAGCTTGTACAGAACTCTGCCGCGCGCTTTTTGACCAACACACGAAAATATGAACACATCACTCCTGTCCTGTCCTCTCTACACTGGCTCCCGGTTCAGTTCAGGATACAGTTCAAGCTGCTGCTGTTTGTTTTCAAAGCTCTGAATGGACTTGCTCCTCTGTACATCTCAGAACTTTTGAAAGCCCATCAGCCCGGCAGAGATTTACGCTCTGCCAGTCAACACCTGCTGGAGGTGCCTCGCTCAAGGTACAAACAATGGGGAGACCGGTCATTTTCTGTTGCCGGCCCAAAAGCCTGGAACAGCCTCCCCCTTGAGCTGCGTGCCACCTCTGATCTGACTCTGTTCAAAACCAGACTGAAGACCCACTTGTTCAAAAAAGCTTTCAGTGTGTAACTTTTATTACTTTTGGTATTTTAATATGTAGCATTTTTTATTTCCATTGCCTTTTTATTTCCACTTGTTCAAAAAAGCTTTCAGTGTGTAACTTTTATTACTTGTGTTATTTTAGTATGTAGCATTTTTTATTTCCATTGCCTTCTTTTATTGCTGTTGTTTCTTATTCTATTTTCATTGATTTATTGTTCCAGTTTATTCATCTTTTTATCCTGTTAAGCACCTTGGTCAATGCAAGGCATTGTAGGAAGGTGCTATACAAATAAAGTTTATTTACATATTTATTTATACATCTGGGTTGCAGAAACCTGCGTCCAGATGGAAGAAGCCTGAACTCGTCATGGAGTGGGTGATCAGGGTTTGCCAGAATCTGCCTGGCCTTGTTCACTGACCTCACCTTGTGTAGGTCTGCGAGATTCCTTAGGTCAATGCCAGCAGTTTTGCTGCACATCCTGACAATCCCTGAGAGTTTGCTTTTGTTCTTACAGGTCAAAAGTCCAAACCAACAGATGAAGGAAAAGGTTAAAATAGACTCAATAAAACATGAATAAAACATTCTCATAAAAGTTGAATCAACATTAAAACCACAAAGCTTCCGGTAAAAATACATTCTTTGGTGGGCCTTTTTACAAAGTGAATTCACATGAAGGTCAAAGGTCAATTTATCATCGAAAACAGTTCCCAGGTATTTATATTGTTGCACTACCTCCACTGCTTCACCGTTAATGACCACGGGAGCTGTTACAGAAGAATTTTTCCTAAAATCATTGAGCATCTCCTTTGTTTTAGAAACATTTAATTTTAAAAAGGAAGACTCACACCACTCTGTGAAGTCCCCAATCACAGGCCCGGGGTCTGGGTCATCACTGCTCAGAAGGGACAGGATGACAGAGTCATCAGCAAACTTGACAATGTGACGCTGAGGGAAATGGCTGCAACAATCGTTTGTGTATAAAATAAATAAAAGAGGCGAAAGAACACAGCCCTGAGGGGAACCAGTAGAGGACAAAAGGACATCAGAGAGGACCCCATTAACTCTCACCCTCTGAGACCGAGCAGTTAAAAAGTCCACAAGCCAACATATGAGGCCAAAGTCAAGATATCCATGAGTCTAACAGCCTCACGGTAGAAGCTGTTCCTCAGTCTAGTGGTTCTTCACTTAATGCTCCTTAACCTCCTTTCTGAGGGGAGTGGGGCAAAAAGTGTGTGTGCTGAGTGAGTGGGGTCCTTCATGATGCAGTTGGCTCTCTTCCTGCATCTGGAGTTGTAGATGCCAGTGATGGTGGGGAGACTGACTCCAACAGACTTCTGTGCAGCCTTCACCACTCTCTGCAGAGCTTTTCTTTCTGCAGCTGTCCAGCCTCCATGCCACATGTTGATGCTGGAGCACAGGATGCTCTCCACTGCACACCTTTCATAGCCACAGACGCAGGTGATTCTGTCCTGCTTGTCTTATTGGACCTTACATCCGCTTTTGACACCATCGACCACAACGTCCTTATTTCTAGGCTGGAGCAGTGGGTGGGCATCACAAGGTCTGCCCTCAAATGGTTTGAGTCCTACCTCTCTGACAGAACCTTTTGTGTCAATATCTAAGATTTCAGTTCAGCATCTGCAGCGCTTCAGTGGGGGGTACCGCAGGGGTCCATCCTCTGAACCCTTTCCTTTTCATTATACCAGCTGCCACTAGGTGCTATTTTCCGTAAACACAACATAGCCTTTCATTTCTATGCCGATGATTGTCAAATTTACTTCCCCCTGAGGCACTGAGGCTCACGCTCTATTCAACCTCTTCTTGACTGCCTGGCCGACATCCATGATTGGATGGCTTCAAACTTCTTATGTTTCAATGAGAAGAAGTCTGAAGTCATGTTGTTCCATCTCACTCATGACATTGACTTTCTCTCTCCAGCCCCGCTAGAGAAACAAAGGGTCACTAATCTGAGGGTGATAATAGACCCTGCCCTGAAACTTAACAGTCATGTAAACATGATTGTTAAATCCTGCTTTTTTCAGCTGAGGTGGCTGTCTAAGCTGAAGCCCATACTATCCAAAAAGAACCTGGAGACAGTAATCCATGCTTTCATCACATCGAGGCTCGATTACTGCAATTCACCTCTGTTCAGAATCAGTCAGTCCTCCATTGCACAGCTACAGCTGGTCCAGAATGCTGCAGCCGATTCTTAACTGGTACAGGCCATAGAGAGCACATCACACCAGTTTTGGCCTCCCTGCACTGGCTACCCATTCACCTTCGGATCCAGTTTAAAATACTCATGTATGTTTTTAAAACTCTGAACAGTTCTGCTCCATCTTATCTCACTGACCTTCTGCAGCCATATGTCCCACCTCGCTCTCTGAGATCAGCAGACCAGATGCTTCTTTCAGTTCCAGAAACTCGCCGTAAGCTTAGAGGTGACAGGGTTTTCTCTGTTGCAGGTCCAAGACTGTGGAATGAGTTGCCACTGAGTGTCAGGCAGGCTCCCTCACTCACAGCCTTTAAGTCAGTGCTAACGTTGTCCGGAGACGTCTCCCTCCTCGCGTCGCTTTTGCTGGCTAGCCTGCTACTTGTTAGCAGGGTAGCGGTGTCGTGCAGTCGCGCCGTCGAGCGAAGCAGTCTGTGGAGAGAGGAGAAGAAAACTTTGGGGTGAAGGAAAAATGTGCCGGACCAGCTTTCGCCAGCCCGGCAGTCCGCTGGAAAAAATTATCTGTACGCTCTGTGTAGGGAGCAAGCTCACCTTTGGTCGAGCGATGAAGTACAGAGAAGATCCGAGAAGAGTGTTTCAGGTTTAAGCAAGATGAAGGCCAATAAGAGAATGATGGATGGGCATCAGCGGCTTAAGAACCCAGAGGGAGGAACATAGAGTGACCTATAAGAGTGGAGGAAGGAGTACACAGGTCGACTACATTCTGTGTAGAAGAGGAAACCTGAGGGAGATTGGAGACTGTAAGGTTGTGGCAGGGGAGAGCGTGGCCAGACAGCATCGGATGGTTGTGTGTAGAATGACTGTTGTTGCGAAGAAGAGAAAAAGAGTAAAATCAGAGAAGAAGACCAAATGGTGGAAGCTAAAGAAGGAAGAATGTTAAGAAAGAGCTTCCAAGTGACTGGGCTACTACAGCAACAGTAATTAGAGAGACAGGTAGGAAGGTACTTGGTGTGTCATCTGGACAGAGAATGGATGATAAGGAAACCTGGTGGTGGAATAGTGAAGTGCAGGACGCCATTCAAAGAAAGAGATTAGCCAAGAAGAAATATGACAGTGAGAGGACTGAAGAGAGGAGACAGGAATATAAGGAGATGGGACATAGAGCAAAGAGGGAAGTAGCTAAGGCAAAGCAGAGGGCGTACAATGAGTTGTATGGGAGACTGGACACTAAAGAGGGCGAGAAGGACTTGTACCGATTGGCAAGACAGAGGGATCAGGCTGGAAAGGATGTGCAGCAGGTTAGGCTTATTAAAGATGGGAATGGGAATGTTCTAACAAGTGAGGAGAGTGTGATGGGAAGATGGAAGGATTACTTTGAGGAGCTAATGAATGAAGAGAATGAAAGAGAAAGAAGAGTGGAGGTCATAGAAACTGTGGACCAGGAAGTGGGAAAGATTAGTGAGGGTGAAGTCCGGAAAGCTCTGAAAAGAATGAAGAAGGGGAAGGTAGTAGGACCTGATGACATACCAGTGGAGGTTTGGAAATGTCTTGGAGAGGTGGCAGTGAGGTTTTTGACTCAAATATTTAATGGAATATTTGAGGGTGAGAAATACCTGAAGAATGGAGAAGAAGTGTGCTGGTTCCCATTTTTAAGAACAAGGGTGATGTACAGATTGTAGCAACTACAGGGGAATTAAATTGATAAGCCACACAATGAAGATCTGGGAGAGAGTTGTGGAAGCAAGGATTAGACAAGAGGTGATTATCTGGGCAGCACGGTGGCGCAACTGGTAGAGCTGCTGCCTCTCAGCGAGAAGGTCCAAGGTTCAAATCCCGGTCCGGGGGCCTTTCTGGGTGGAGTTTGCATGTTCTCTCCGTGCATGCGTGGGTTTTCTCCGGGTGCTCCGGTTTCCTCCCACAGTCCAAAAACATGCATGATAGGCTGATTGGTAACTCTAAAATTGACCCTGGGTGTGAGTGAGACAGGTCCCTCTTGTAAATGAGTCCCCGTGGCTCAACGAGGATAGCCTGTATAAATAAAGGTTGAATGAATTAAAAAAATCTATGAGCAACAGTATGGTTTCATGCCAAGAAAGAGCACCACAGATGCCATCTTTGCTTTGAGGATGTTGATAGAGAAGTACAGAGAGGGTCAGAAAGAACTCCATTGTGTGTTTGTGGATTTAGAAAAAGCATATGACAGGGTGCCAAGAGAAGAGGTGTGGTATTGCATGAGGAAATCTGGAGTGGCAGAAAAGTATGTTAGACTGGTACAGGACATGTATGAAGACAGCAGGACAGTGGTGAGATGTGCTGTAGGAGTGACAGATAGCTTCAAGGTGGAGGTGGGATTGCATCAAGGATTGGCTCTGAGCCTCTTCTTGTTTGTTCTTGCACCTTGTTCCCTTCCTTCAGGGAACATGAGTTATGGTGCATAACTTTCAGGTCTCTTTTGATGTCTTTTGATGTTGTCATCATTCTCTGTTTGTAGCCAGGTCTCTCTTGTAAATTAGTCCTTGAGGCTCAATGGGATTGACCTGCCTAAATACTGTAAAGGTTGAATGAAAACATCACTCTTTACGTGCGTTCCTGTTGATGAGGCAGTAGAGGTTGGTTGTCTGTTTAAAGCTACTATATGTAACTTTTCTAACAATATATTTTTAACATATTTCTTCACTCTGTCACTAGATTGATGTTAGAGAGGTAATCTCTGAAAAAAACTAAAAAAAAATATTGTCCCCTTGCTTCTCCAGGTGGTAAATAAGCATTTCTAAAAAGAAAAAGTGACCCGCCATTTTCCAGCCAATAAAAACAAAGTTTGTAACCAGCCAATAAAAACCGAGCTTGAATTTGAATCAGCCAATAAAAACAGAGCTTGAATTTGAATTTTAACAGACCACAAGGGGGCAGAGCCATATATGGCTCTGAGGGGGAGGGATCAGAATGCTTTGCTTGTTGAAATTTTTTCTAAGTGCTGATGTTCTACAGAAACTGCAGACTGAACCTTTAAGGTTAAATCAGACACCACTCTGAGCAGCAGGACCAAGCTTTCCACAGATCAACTGTGTCAACTCTTGAAACTCTGCCTGCAGTCAACCTACTTCACATATTTTTTTACCCTTTATTTTATACAGGTAGTCTCATTGAGCCACGAGAAGTCATTTTCAAGAGAGACCAAGAGAGACATATGATTGGTGGGGGTGGGGTATTATAGACAGAAACATGGGTGTGCTATGGGGTCTCCAGTTTGTCCTGTAGTTGCCAACATGTACATGGAGGGGGTAGAAAAGGGAGCCTTGACATCCTTT
>JBBPBX010029848.1:0-16042 GCA_038048925.1 Garcialebias charrua
CACCGTCGTCGGGACCCTCGCCGGCACCGTCGTCGTCGTCGGGACCCTCGCCGGCACCGTCGTCATCGGGACCCTCGCCGGCAACGTCATCGTCGTCGGGACTCTCGTCGACGTCATCAGCATAGTCGTCATCATCGTAGTCGGGACCCACGTCGTCGGGACCCTCGTCGACGTCATCAGCATAGTCGTCATCATCGTAGTCGGGGCCCACGTCGTCGGGACCCTCGTTGACATCATCAGGAACGCTGTGGTCACCAGGAACCTTGTCATCAGGAACGCTATGGTCACCAAGAACCTCGACATCAGGAACGCTGTGGTCACCAGGAACCTCGTCATCAGGAACCTCTGGCTGCGAGACCTCTGGCTGCGAGACCTCTGGCTGCGAGACCTCTGGCTGCGAGACCTCTGGCTACGAGACCTCTGGCTGCGAGACCTCTGGCTGCGAGACCTCTGGCTGCGAGACCTCTGGCTGCGAGACCTCTGGAGCACTCGTAGCATCTGCATCCTTTGTGGAAACTGGAGATGACTCAACAGGAAAACAAGGGCGAAAGGTAGAACGGTTTGAGTAGAAAGTCTTCAAGGATCTAATTAACGTCAATAGCCGTGCGAGATCAGGATCTACTAAAAGGCTGTGTTTGGACATTAATAACAGTTCCATCATCCAGTGGGTGTTGTTTTTCTCATGAGAATTTGAACTAAACACAGTAGACTCAAAAAGGTTCTGGAGTCGGTGAAGAAAATCCATAATCTCATGTTCAAGTCCACCAGAGCCAGAAGAAAACAGTCTTAGAAGCTGTTGCATAATCTGAGCAACCTCATGTTCCAGTTCACAAACATCCTTTGTAGGAGTTAAAGCTGAAACATTATTACGTTCCAGTTCACAAACATCCTCTGTTGAAGTTAAGGCTGAAACATTATTACCCTTCATGGATGCTGTAATCTCATCTGCCCCACTCTGGGCCCTTGAGCAAGGCCCTTACCCCCCACCATCTGCTCCCCCGGGAACTCTAGATATCAGCTCTCTGCTCCACACAGAGGGCTGTGGTTGCTCGGTGGTCTGTGGTTGTGTCAGGAAGGGCATCCGGCGTAAAAACAACTGCCAAATCTTCGTGCGACCAGTTCGCTGTGGCGACCCCTAACGCAGGGAATAAAGCCGAAAGAAGAAGAAAAAAAAAAAAAAATGGATGCTGGGACGGCTGAGACTGTAGCACCCTCTGTAGGTGCAGGAATAGCGGCACTCTCTGAAAGTCCAGAAGCCTTAACAAAAACACCAGGAGAGGGAGAGTCAGAGAGTCCTAAACCTGTTTTCGAAGATCTGACCAAATGTAACGTCTGTGCAAGGCCAGGTATCTGTAGCAAATTGGGTGTGGTGGTTATTAGATGTTCCATCAGGGTATAAGAGTTGTATTTATATTGGAGATCGGGATTGTTGTTTGCAGCAGTAAGTAGTCTGTCTAACTGTTGGAGTATGAGAGCGGCCTCCCGATTTTGTCCAACAGCGACCCCTGTGGTCGATGAGTGCCTTGTCTGCACTTCATTAGAGCATAAACTCGAACAAATGTCCTCTTGTGAAGCCTTTTCTTGTTTCACAGCTGAACGTGCTGCAAACATGCGTGGGGTTAAGTCCTCTTGTGAAGCCTTCTCTTGAGGAAGTTTCCTTAGTTTCACAGCTGAATGTACTGCAAACGTGTGTGGGGTTAAGTGCCCCTCCTGCTGCTTACGTCCCCCCTGTGACGTCACAGCAAACGGGCTCTGGGATTCCCCCACCATTGCACTCCTTCCGGGCTTCTCTGACAGCGTGGGAGGAAACATCGTAGGAGGGATGTGCTGAAACCCGGAAACGGTCATCTTCTTCAGTCGTCTCTTTCTCTGGCGGCTTCGCTGTGCAGGAGCGGGTTCGAGCCGGAACCAGTCCGGTTTTGAGTCATCCTCAGAAATGGACGGAGGGAGTGCGGAAAGGAGACGGCTCCTCACGGCCGTCACTGAGCCTCCTCCGCTCATGCTCGGCCATCAACAATGGAGACGGAAACACCTCGAGTCCGGGTTCGTCACAGCCAAAAACAGGTTCAGTTTGAAACCCGCTAACTCGAATGACAGCAGCTTTCCTCAGAGCTGGCGCCGTCATCTTCTGCCCCCGAGTGAAATTGAATACCTGTCTGCTGAGATCACGGTTCATGGTCGGGCCATTTCTGTCATGATTTGGGCGTGTGGTTGAGGATGATCCCAGTTGTGCAGACAGGCAGACACTCGGAGGCACGAGTATAAAAATCCAAAAATGTTTAATCACAAAGTTCAAACATAGACGTGGCAGTAATCACAAAAAACTCAAAGTACAGACATGGCAGTGATCCACATGAACTAGTGACCACAGCTAGAACTTGTGCAAAAACGCTAGAACTTAAGGACTGACGTGGAGGTACTCACGTAACCAAGAAACAGTAGCAGAGCATGGACACAAGGACACGACACCAGGGAACAGGACGAATGGCCCGACACTTCCACACACACGCACGCAAACTAATATACACGCCCTAATTATCTACAATCACAAACACCTGAGATATAAGCTGAACTTACACCAGGACTAGAAATTACACTGAGTAAATAAACATGGACCAAACTATAACAAACAAACAAGGATTACAGAGTCAGAGAGAGTCAGAGTCAGAGAGTCTTTATTGTCATTTGCACCGCATGTGGTACATGTGATGAAGACGAGATTATGTACACGGGGTCCCAGTTACATCCAACAACAAATGCAAGAGAAAAACAGTAATAACATCTAGATTCCATCCATCCATCCATCCATCTTCTTCCGCTTATCCGGGGTCGGGTCGCGGGGGTAGCAGCCTAAGTAGGGAGGCCCAGACTTCCCTCTCCCCAGCCACTTGGAGCAGCTCCTCCGGGGGAATCCCAAGGCGTTCCCAGGCCAGCCGAGAAACATAGTCCCTCCAGCGCGTCCTGGGTCTTCCTCTGGGTCTCCTCCCGGTGGGACGTGCCCGGAACACCTCACCAGGGAGGCGTCCAGGAGGCATCCTAACCAGATGCCCGAGCCACCTCAACTGGCTCCTCTCGATGTGGAGAAGCAGCGGCTCTACTCCGAGTCCCTCCCGGATGACTGAGCTTCTCACCCTATCTCTAAGGGAGAGTCCAGCCACCCTGCGGAGAAAACTCATTTCAGCCGCTTGTATCCGAGATCTTGTTCTTTCGGTCATAACCCAAAGCTCATGACCATAGATGAGGGTGGGAACGTAGATCGATCGGTAAATTGAGAGCTTTGCCTTTTGACTCAGCTCTCTCTTCACCACGACAGACCGGTACAGCGCCCGCTTCACTGCGGACGCTGCACCTATCCGCCTATCGATCTCACGCTCCAGTTTTCCCTCATTCGTGAACAAGATCCCGAGATACTTAAACTCCTCCACTTGGGGCAGGACCTCCTCCCCGACCCGGAGAGGGCATGCTACCCTTTTCCGGCTCAAGACCATGGCCTCGGATTTGGAGGAACTGATCCTCATCCCGGCCGCATCACACTCGGCTGCAAACCGCTCCAGTGAAAGTTGTAAATCACGAACTGATGAAGCCAGTAGGACCACATCATCTGCAAAAAACAGAGAAGCGATTCTAAGGTCACCAAAACGGATCCTCTCAACACCTTGGCTGCGCCTAGAAATTCTGTCCATAAAAGTTATGAACAGAATCGGTGACAAAGGGCAACCTTGGCGGAGTCCAACTCTCACCGGAAACGAGCCTGACTTACTGCCGGCAATGCGGACCAAGCTCTGACACCGGTCGTACAGGGACCTAACAGCCCTTATCAAAGGGCCTGGTACCCCATACTCCCGGAGTACCCCCCACAGAACCCCCCGAGGGACGCGGTCGAATGCCTTCTCCAAGTCCACAAAGCACATGTAAACTGGTTGGGCAAACTCCCACGCACCCTCCAGGACCCTGCTGAGGGTGTAGAGCTGGTCCAGTGTTCCACGACCAGGACGAAAACCACACTGCTCCTCCTGAATCCGAGGTTCGACTATCCGACGGACCCTCCTCTCCAGAACCCCTGAATAGACCTTACCAGGGAGGCTTAAGAGTGTGATCCCCCTATAGTTGGAACACACCCTACGGTCCCCCTTTTTAAATAGGGGAACCACCACCCCAGTCTGCCAATCCAAGGGAACTGCCCCCGATGTCCACGCGATATTGCAGAGTCGCGTAAGCCAACACAACCCTACAACATCCAGAGCCCTAAGGAACTCCGGGCGAATCTCATCCACCCCCGGAGCCTTGCCACCGCGGAGCTTTTTAACCACCTCGGCGACCTCAGCACCAGAGATCGGAGAACCCGACCCAAAGTCCCCAGGCTCTGCTTCCTCAGTGGAAGACGTGCCAGTAGGATTGAGGAGGTCTTCGAAGTATTCCGCCCACCGACTCACAACATCCCGAGTTGAGGTCAGCAGCACGCCACCTCCACCATAAATGGTGTTGGTCTCGTACCTCTTTCCCCCCCTGAGACGCCGGATGGTGGACCAGAATCGCCTCGAAGCCGTACGGAAGTCATTCTCCATGGCCTCTCCGAACTCCTCCCACGCCCGAGTTTTTGCCTCAGCAACCACCCGAGCCGCATGCCGCTTGGACTGCCGGTACCTATCAGCTGCTTCCGGGGTCCCACAAGCCAAAAAGGCCCAATAGGACTCCTTCTTCAGCCTGACAGCATCCCTCACTGCCGGTGTCCACCACCGGGTTCGAGGGTTGCCACCACGACAGGCACCAACAACCTTGCGGCCACAGCTCCGATAAGCTGCCTCGACAATAGAGGCGCGGAACACGGCCCACTCGGACTCCATGTCCCCCGCCTCCCTTGGAACGTGTTCAAAGCTCTCCCGGAGGTGGGAGTTAAAGCTCCGTCTTACGGGAGACTCTGCCAGACGTTCCCAGCAGACCCTCACAATACGTTTGGGTCTGCCAGGTCTGACCGGCATCCTCCCCCACCATCGGAGCCAACTCACCACCAGGTAGTGGTCAGTTGACAGCTCCGCCCCTCTCCTCACCCGAGTGTCCAAGACATGCGGCCGCAGATCAGATGAGACGACAACAAAGTCGATCATCGAACTGCGACCTAGGGTGTCCTGGTGCCAAGAGCACATATGGACACCCTTATGCTTAAACATGGTGTTCGTTATGGACAATCCATGACGAGCACAGAAGTCCAATAACAGAACACCACTCTGGTTCAGATCAGGGGGGCCGTTCCTCCCAACCACACCCCTCCAGGTCTCACTGTCATTGCCCACGTGAGCGTTGAAGTCCCCCAGTAGAACAAGGGAGTCCCCAGGAGGCGCACTCTCCAATACCCCCTCCAAGGACTCCAAAAAGGGTGGGTAGTCTGAGCTGCCGTTTGGTGCATAGGCACAAACAACAGTCAGAGCCCGTCCCCCCACACGTAGGCGAAGGGAGGCTACCCTCTCGTTCACCGGGGTGAACCCCAACGTACAGGCACCAAGATGGGGGGCAACCAGTATGCCCACTCCTGCTCGGCGCCTCTCACCAGGGGCAACTCCAGAGTGGAAGAGTGTCCAACCCCTCTCAAGGAAACTGGTTCCAGAGCCAGAGCCATGCGTTGAGGTGAGTCCGACTATTTCTAGTCGGAACCTCTCAACCTCACACACTAGCTCAGGCTCCTTCCCCACCAGAGAGGTGACATTCCATGTCCCAATGGCCAGCTTCTGTAGCCGAGGATCAGACCGCCAGGGTCCCCGCCCTCGGCCACCACCCATCTCACATTGCACCCGACCCCTTTGGCCCCTCCCACAGGTGGTGAGCCCATGGGAAGGGGGACCCACGTCTCCTCTTCGGGCTGTGCCCGGCCGGGCTCCATGGGTAAAAGCCCGGCCACCAGGCGCTCGCCAGCGTGCCCCACCTCCGGGCCTGGCTCCAGAGTGGGGCCCCGGTGAGAAAACATCTAGAATTAACTAAGAAAACATCAACTAGTAATACACTAAGCCTAATATAATGGGAATAAACAGCAGCACGAACATGAGTTTGTATGAGCAGATGGTCACAGATGAACACAGATAAACACAGCAACAAGAAAACAGATCAGCATCAGCATGATGTGATATTTTGCAGTGTTTATTTTTATTTAAAAAAAAACAAATTACACTAGAATTAAAGAACAGGACAGGAACAAGGGAAACTAAATAAAACTAACAGTTGACTAATAATAAATAAAACTAACAGATGACTAATAAGAAATTAAACTGAGTAAACAATCTATAATCACAAACACCTGAAACATAAACTAAAACTACACCAGGACTGGAAATTAAACCGAGTACACAACCCCGGACCACCCTGGACCAAACTAAAATAAACTAAATAAAAACATAGATGACTGATAAGAAATGCAGATGGTGCCATCCGTAGATGGTGCCAGCCTGACAGATAGGTGGTATTTTAACAACCGACTTAAGTGATCATTTACTAGTTTTCACAATCTATAAAAATGATCAAAGCATCACAAAAGCAGTTACAAAGAAGAAAAAGATCATAAACATCAAAAAAAGTTTTGGAAAAACTGAAAGAGGATCTAGATAAACAAGACTGGAATGATGTGTATGTTGATGATGTGAACAGAAAATAATAATAATAATGAATTCCATTTATAATGCACTTTTCATTAATAAAAATCTCAAAGTGCTACAAAGTGTAACAAAGCAAAGATCAAAATAAAACAAGTGATAAAATCAAATAAAATCAATAATAATATCGACTAAGATCAAAGATAAAATCATGTGGATGCAGATTAGGCTTGCTTAAAAAGAAATAAAATAAAACAAGTGATAAAATCAAGTATGATGAGTTTATGAATATCTTGGAAGCTCTGTATGAAAAGAATTGTGTGCAAACAAATCATACAAAGAGAAATATCGTTGACCAACCATGGATGACAAAAGGGTTGAGAAATGCTTGTAAAAAAAGAATTATTTGTATTCATGTTTCTTGAAATTGCGAACTCAGAACGCTGAAGAAAAATATAAAAAGTATAAAAATAAATTAGTAGGGATTATAAGGAAACATAAGAAAGAATATTATAGTAAATTATTAGATAAAAGTAATGGTGATATGAAAGCAACATGGCGAGTAATGAATAGTGTTCTGAAGAATCATAAAGCAAAAACTGGTATTTCAAAATATTTTGTAAAAGACAACGATGAAGTTCACGATGAAAATGAAATTGTAAATGGTTTTAATCAATATTTTGTGAATGTTGGATCAAGCCTTGCAGCTAAAATACCAAAAGTAGATAATAATGTGAGCCATTCAATTACAGGTTGTGCAAACAGTATTCTTCTAAATGGAACTAACAAAGAGGAAATAATGAATGTAGTAAAAAATCTTACAGACAAGAGATCAAAAGACTGGGTGGACATGGATATGATGTTTGTAAAGGACATAATGAGCCATGTTATTGAGCCGTTTACATATATATGTAATTTATCATTTTCAACAGGAATATTTCCAGATAATATGAAGTAGCTAAGGTCGTTCCTCTTTTTAAAAATGGTGATAAATGTGTGTTCAACAATTATAGACCTATATCCTTGTTACCACAGTTTTAAAAAATTCTTGAAAAACTATTTGTGAACAGACTAGATCAATTTATAGATAAACAAAATATTCTAAGCAACAGTCAGTATGGGTTCAGAGCAAAAAACTCTACATCAATGGCTCTCATGGAATTAATGGAACAAATAACTACTGCTGTCGATCAAAAACAATATTGTGTCAGTATTTTTGTTGATTTAAAAAAAGCATTCGATACTATTGATCACACCATTCTCCTTGAAAAATTGAACAAATATGGTATTAGAGGACCAGCATTACAGTGGGTATCTAGCTATTTAAAAGATAGGAAACAATTTGTACAAATAAATGATGTAAGATCTGACCTCTGTAATATCACATGTGGAGTTCCCCAAGGCTCTGTACTTGGACCAAAGCTATTTATTTTATATGTGAATGACTTGGTAAATGTGTCAGGACTCCTTAAATGTGTACTTTTTGCTGATGATACCACATTTTTCTGTTTAGGTGAAGATGTAGAACAAATGTTGGAATTGATAAAGACAGAATTTGTCAAAATACAAACTTGGTTTAAAATCAATAAATTATCATTAAATCTAGAAAAAACTAATTACATGATATTCAGTAATAAAAAGAAAACTGTTGATGTTCCACTCAAAATTGAGGGTGTTGAGATTTGTAGAGTGAGTGAGGTGAAGTTTTTGGGTGTTATCATTGATGACAAACTGACATGGAAACAACACATAAATTCTGTAAGAATAAAAATAGCTAAATCGATTGCAGTACTGTACAAAGTCAGAGACCTATTGAATGATAAAGCTCTGTATTTGTTGTATAACACAATCATTGTTCCACACTTAATCTATTGTATTGATGTTTGGGGGAAAGCGTGTAAAACAATCACAAAGCCTATTTTTGTATTACAGAAAAGAGCTGTAAGAATTATCACTAGAAAACATTACCGTCATCCATCAAGTACATTATTTTATCAACTGAAGTTATTGAAGTTCCATGATTTGGTAGATTATAATATTTTATCAGTTATGTATAGGGCTCAGAATAACGCTTTACCTTTAAATATCCAAATGCATTTTGTATGGAGCCAAGATGGTGTAGTGGCAGGGCTTTTGACTTGGGACCCAAAGGACGCGGGTTCGCGCCCCGGCCACTATACACCTTGGGGTGTCTATGAGTGCACACCTAATTCTCCAGCTCCCCGGGCGCTTTCTGGCTGCTCACTGCACCACCTGGTGGTGGTTGGGTTAAATGCAGAGACGAATTTCGTCTGTGTATGGGAAACATACACAGATGACAGACAAAGACATTATTATTATTATTATTATTAAAAGACAAAGTTGTTATAACCTTAAGGGAACAGAGATGTTTGTAAAACCACAATTCAGAACTAGTTGAAGGGACGTTCTACCTCAATCCAGGGAATTAGTTTATGGAATGGCTTGGAGAATGTAGTTAAATATGCCAAGTCAATGTTTACATTTAAGAAAATGATTAAAATGAATTTGTTAAAAAATATATATGAAATGACGTAATGTGTATTGTATTAGTTAGAAAATTAGAAAGAGTTAGTCATTTTGTACTGTTGGTGGAAGATTATTATTGTTTAAACTGATTGTTTGAAAAACGGGGCAGATATAATAAGATTTATTCTTCTTTCTGCTACCTTTCATTTTTTTTTATATTTTGTACGTTATCATTTATGGGATTGTCTTGTATTGTGTTTCGTTTGTAAAAAAATGAACAAATTTAATAAACATAAACATAAACATTGAGCTCCGCAGTTGGCTGCCTTATCTCACTGTGCGAGAGGCAATTGCGTTGTGCGTCACGGGCAAAAGGTCCAAGGTAACAAGGTGACCGAAGGACTTATTATGTTGTTTTTCTTGCAAAATACAATAATAATAACAATAATAATAATAATTTTAGTACATGTTATTATGTGTCAGAGGAGGCTTTAGGAAATAAAAATAAAAATAAAAAAATTGACCAAAAGGGCACTTGGGGGCAAGGAGCAAGACTTCAAGCTGAGGCTTCTTCTGTGTGGCGTTTGCATGTTCTCCTTGTGCATGCATGTTTGCTTATTTGGCTACTCAAAATGTATTTTTGTATGAGTGAAAGCATAAATGGTTGTCTGTCTAATTTGTGTCTATGAGGCCCTGTGATGCACTGGTGACCTATACTGGGTGCCCCCGACCTCTCGCCCTGCCAACCTGATCAGGAACAAGCAGGTACAGAAAGCGTGAAGTACTGCTGATCAGAGGAACTCATGGTGCATCAGCTGCTGAAAACACAGTTTAAAGTGACGACACAAACAACTGTCTCATTTGAATGTGATGAGGTATAAAAAAAACAGCATCACCGAACATTTAAAAAGTTTAGTGTTTGAACTGTTTAGCTTGAGTTCTTCCACAGTTCTACAAACTGGGACCATTAAATACTCCCCACAACTCCTAAACGAGGTAATTAGTGTCTACAACAAAACAGCTGCTAAATATCTTTCCACTGGAGTTGTTTGTGAGGCAGGCATTGAATTTTAATTTAGCATGAGTTGATCTGCAATGCTGAAAAGATTGTGTATATTTTGTTTTCCCATTCAGTTCATTTTATGCCTTCAGTCCATTCCAACGAATAAACACATCCTCTTTTCTCTGTGCCTGTCTGATGTTGTTCAAAATCATAGCAGGAACCGTCACAGCAATTTGGAAAGTGTGTGTCTTTTCTGTGGCAAATTCACATCAGCCATCTGCAGCCAGAAAAAATAAAACTTTACAAATGGGTTGGACTCAAAACAAAGACAGAAATCAAAGATGGGGCTCATTTTGTAATGGTTTGTAGAGTTTGAACACAGAATGCAGACTGGACATGAGGATCTTGATAAACACCCTTATGTATTAAAGTAACAAAACAAAAGGCTACATTAGCAGGATCAGGTAGAACTCAAGGGGACAAGGTGGATCAAGACTGCACATGATATGCATAACAAAACTAACAGAACCACAAACACCTGGCAGGGACACAGACGGGAGCAGGTGAGTGAGCGGAGCAGGAGCAGAAACAGAAGAGCAGGAATCAACACAGAGGAAAACACCAGGGAGCTGACGACAGTGAAACTAAGATAATCTAACAAAACAGAACCTCACACATCCAGTCATGCTGCAAGAGGTCAGAATGTAACAAAGTGTTGACAAGTGTCAGATGATGTGACCCGACAGACCCGACTCTGAACGGTCTTATTTAGGGATGCCCAATGTGCCTTACTGCATATGCCACTTTTTGCCTCTACAACAACATCAACTACTACCTCATACATATACTGTGTACATTGACTCATACGCTGCTTTGCCACTTTGCAAATGTCAATGCTAGAAACCTTTAGTTTATTTTAGTTATACTTTTTATACTCTTTTTTTATACCACTATGCAAAAAAAAAAAAAAAAAAAACAACTCAGGACAGTGTTAGTTTTACTATTTTTATGCTTATGTCTATTATTATATGTTTCAGTGTTTCAATGTTTAGATGTTTACTGTTGCACCGAGGGACTGAGAGAAACGCAATTTCGGTCCTGTGTATGTCCTGCACTGTACATATTGCAGATCTGACAATAAAGTTGACTTTGACTTTTGACTTGACAGTCTGTGATTTGATCTGATCCTCAGATGACATCACGGATTTTTGTCTTTTTCATAGGCTCAATTTTTTTCTCTCTCCTTGATGTGTGTTAAATACTCAGGAGCATCCATTTATTTGGAGCATTTTCTTGAAAAAAATCTATTTCTTATAAAACTTAACTGAATACAAATGACCACATTTTGACCCTGCAGATCTGTAACCGCATGCACATGTTTTTATTTTTCCACAAACAACTACAGTACTTTGTAAATGACTTCTTCAACCTATGGTTTAACAATCAGCCCCAGTTGTAAATTAAAAATAAATACAAAAAATTAAAGTGTTTTTATAGCTTTAGATTTTTTTTTACATAGCCTCAAATTAATTATTAGAGTGTGTTGAAAAGTTGCCTGCCAGAAAAGTTGAACATAAAACAAACGAGGTGATAAAGTGGTAGCTCAACAGTCAAATAAATCACTAAGTTTGAACCAAATCAAGTGAAAAATTAATCTTGCATCTAAAAGCGGTTCTGTAATGATGGGAGGTTTTGTGATATAAAAAGATCCATGCGTGGTTCTACATATGTCATTTATTGTCCTGTCTTACAACTTGGTGCTATTGTAGTGGACATGACGAGGTCCAGTGATGACCTTTACTGACCTCTCAGTAAACAGACATTTAGTCTTTGTTAGTTTGAATCAAACAACATCTTCATTCACAAAGACTATCTCTATTCTTTGATTTTGTTCTAATACAAATATAATCAAAGCATTCACCTGTGTTATTCATTAGCAGTGTTGTATCTTTACAATATGTTTTATATCACATATGTTATATGCTGTGTTATTCTTTAAAGCTGCAGTATGTAGCTTTTTTTATGAACATATTTCTTCACTCTGTCACTACCTCCTGACAGACTGATGTTAGCCAGGTAATCTCTGAAAAAAAATAAAAAAAAATATTGTCCCCTTGCTTCTCCAGGTGGTAAATAAGCATTTCTAAAAAGAAAAGGTGACCCGCCATTTTCCAGCCAATAAAAACAGAGTTTGTAACCAGCCAATAAAAACAGAGCTTGAATTTGAATCAGCCAATAAAAACAGAGCTTGAATTTGAAATTCAACAGACCACAAGGGGGCAGAGCCACATATGGCTCTGAGGGGGAGGGATCAGAATGCTTTGCCTGTTGAAAATATTTCTAACTGCTGCAGTTCTACAGAAACTGCATACTGAACCTTTAAGGTGAAGCATTACTGTGTCACTTCTGCAAATGTACGGGGTGTCTAATAAGTGTCAGAGTTGAATGATATGTCAAACTGACTTGTTCAGTTTTGTGTTAAATTGAGTAGCAGCTAAAATCTCTAAACGAGCGTCTGTATGTCTGCACTTTCAGACACTTTTCCTAAACAGTCCTCTCTGTTTTCTAAACAGACTTTCTGTTGACCTTGAAGTTTTTGCTTCACGCTTCACTCTCCTCGCTTGGCACGCGGACCAATGAGGAGACTGTTTTCCTAATCTTAACACTTTAATAAAAGCGTTTTGTTCCCGGAACGCTTCAGAGTTGGAATGGAGAGAGACCTGAAAGCCCTCTGTCTTGATCGCTGATTAAGCTGCAGTCACAAGTCAAAGACTGGCTTATCAGTTGGAACTGATGGACGTCTCCATCAAGTTCACAGAGCAAAAGCTCTCTAGAACTTTCTTGAGGAAACGCTTTATTTTGAAAACTGACCAGGACGTGCCATTGTCTTTGACGAAGAAGGCAGGCATCATGACACGTGAATCTATGAACACACCGAGGTACACCGGACTTCACGGGCCCAGAACCTGTGAAGCTCAGATTGCTTCTGCAACCCTACCAACCGAGATGAACGTCAAACAGGTACAGAGTTGCTGATGTTTTCTGGATCGTGCTGTGGAGTCGAGCTGGTTTTCGTACATAGAAGTGATCAGTTCTGGTTAAGCTCAAAATAGATAACTTCCTCTTAAAGTGAAACTCAGCACAGGTTGAGACGGTAACTCCTCCCCCGAAGCCGATTCAAAATCTCCATCAAAATGGGCCATACCTGTCAAGTTTTGGATTTAAAAATAAGGGAAATTTTCTGCCGGGTACGCCGAGCCATCCCACTAGCCCAGGGATCTACAACCTTTATGATCAAAAGAGCCATTTCTGCCCCTTTGTTCACTAAATTAAACGTTTCCGGAGCCACAATACCTGCTACAACTGGGATTCTCAACTGGTGGCCCACAGACCACTTTAAGTTTGTTAAAGGACAATTTTCTGACCTGTAGTTTTCTGGCCATTGTAAAGCTGAAAATATCTAATGATTTGTTGATATTTTTATATTTTAGACTAAAAAAGACCAGATTATCATAAAGAAGGAAAAATAATGTGATCTTTCCCAATTAAAAAATAAAATAATGAACTATGCAGGTCTAGGTAAATTATTTTAATTGTGGAAAAATTAAATATCCTACTTCGAATAAATAAAGTTAACTTATGTTTTACTCCTTCTATTAGTTCTAGTATTCACACATTTGCAAAGGAAATGACAGGAAAAACTGCTAAAACTAGCCCTTTTTGTTGTTATAAGAACAAATAAAATTCAGTTTAAAGTTAGTTTTGATCAAAGCTTGGAAGAGCCACTGCTGAGGGACCAAAGAGCCGCATGTGGCTCCAGAGCCGCAGGTTGCAGACCCCTGCACTAGCCCAACCAAAGTCCAGAACCCCTTACATTTTAAGACAGGTTTACAAGAAATCTAAAATAACTACCTATCAGCCTCTTTCAAACCAGTTATGGGCATGTCGAGAGACAAGCAGGGGAGGAGGTTGGGGGTTGTCCTGCATTCACGCCCCCTCTAGTGGTAAACTCCCACCCCTCCCCAAGTTTAGATTTCAAAATGGTGGATAGTCGCGTCTTCAGTAAGTAAATACTTAAACTTGTACTAAAATAACAGTTGTAAAATGTTGTTGCGTGTATTTAATCACACACAGCTTAAGCGTATGCTTCTGAACACAGAACACATTAAAAACCTGTGTTTAGTTGCATGGCATGCAGTGTACGGCTGTGTTTTTATTCGTTTGTTGGATCTCAACAGTGTTGTAGGCCAGCTGCAGTGACTTTAATTCGCCACATCTTATTATTTAGCACATTACAAAAGTAACGTTTCATAATAAATTTTATTATAAAATATTGATTTCTCCTACCCTCGTTTTGTTTGACGCTTTGGCTTATTTTTGTTATGCAACCCAAAACTAAACACACGTTGTTTTTTGAATTGACTATAAATTAGCACCAAACAGAGGTAAAATGTTTTATTTGGTTTCCAAATATCCGTGTTTAGAAACATTATATAAGCTTGTACGATATATATTTGTCAGGACGTGTATACAGTATTTGTTTAAGCTATGTGTCAGCTAATCAAAACTGGGCACAGCACAGCTGATAAGATTTATGAGAAATAATATTTCTTAATGCAAACCAAACCAATTGCAATGAATTTAACAATACTGTGTATCCTTTAAAATGTTCTTTTCAGAGAACTGTGATGACTCAAGCACCCAGCAGCCACACAGAGTAATTGCAGCCAGGATTACTTTAACCCAGACGATCCCATGATGTTGCAGAGAGTCTCGGCCAGAGCTGCTTCTTCTCGAGACCTGCATCCACAACAATGTTGGGATGCTCCAGCTGAGACCCTGGTGTGTTTCTGGCTGGCAGGTGGAGCATCCTGCGGGTGGAGCATCCTGAAGGTGGTCTCGAGTGTTTGGGACTGCTGTTCTTCTGTCCACTGCGTCCATACAGAAGAGCTGGAGGTGGTGTCCCATGTGTTTTCAGGGCTGACACGACACAGAACCTTTTGTTGTTTTGAATTAACTTACTGTTAATAAAATGAATCATAAACAACTAGTTTTTGTAATCAATTTGTTTATTTATTTATTTTTTGCCTCATGCATGAGGACAAATCTGGGACACGTTGCAGCGGTCGACTTCCCACTCACTCCATCCCGACCCTGGATATTTGCAGTCCTGAACAGAGGAAAGATCACATAATAGAACATAGATGACAGATCAAAAGTTTAATCTGAGTAAATGTAACATTTTAATGGAGAAAAATGTTGATTCAAAATTTCACAGTGTCAACAAATCCCCAAAATGTTGGGACAGGTAGCAATGAACAAATAAACAAGAATTAATGTTGCATAGACTTTTTTAAAACGTTTGTTTTATATAATGTCCGCCATAATAAAAGTCTAATAGGTTAATTGGAGTGCCTGTAATAAATAAAACATGTCAACATGTCTCCAATCAAGCTTGATGTCTGTGAAACACGGCTCAGAAATTCCCTGGATGTGGAATGCCTCATGGAGCTAAAAAAGAACAACACATTTTTAATCACCTTACAAACAAACATACTTGAGAAACATTACTGTTTTATCACCTTGTTGATCTGTCAAACAGATGACCCAGTGCAAAATACTGCTGCACAGAGCTGATGACCATGATATTCATTCACCAAGTAAATATTATTTTATAAATACCATAACATTATTTGCAGCAAAAGAACACAGTGTCTAAAACACTGTAACTAGTACAACAGCTAAAATTAGCTAGTCTCCATTGTTTTTTTATGTTGCGGTCTTCCTTATCCGAGTTCACAAGAGTTCACACACACTGCGGTGTTCATAAGAAACACTAGATTTTTAGCATTTAAACGCAATTACAACACAAACTAACGTTGATCAGCAACAGATGAAAACGCCACGACCTTATGTGGGGCAACAACGAAGCAACGCTGCAGGCCGCAAACACAGCACATGAAGAAATGCGTCA
>JBBPBX010029849.1:0-35613 GCA_038048925.1 Garcialebias charrua
GATTTTTCCAGTAAAAAAGATCAGACCTACTCCTCCAGACGAATGGAGATTTGTTCAAGACTTAAGAGCAGTTAATGCCTCTGTCCAAGCAAGAGCACCTATTGTACCTAACCCTTATGTCATCCTTTCTCAGATCCCTGCAGGCTCCACATATTTCAGTGTGATAGACTTAGCAAATGCGTTTTTTAGCGTTCCAGTTCATCCCAACAGCCAGTTCTGGTTTGCTTTCCAATTCCTGGGTAAGGCTCACACTTTTACGAGGCTCCCGCAAGGTTTCTGTGAATCTCCCACTATTTTTCATCAAGCACTGAATGATAGTTTGATGAGTTTCTCTCTGCCTCATGATTGTGCTTTATTACAGTACGTGGATGATTTGCTGCTGGCTGCACCATCTGAACAGTCTTGTAAAGAGAACACGATCAGACTGCTGACATTCCTTGCAGAACAAGGTCACAAAGCATCATTGTCAAAATTGCAGTTTGTACAAACCACTGTCACTTTTCTTGGACACAGGATCTCCAGAGAAGGAAGAAAAATTGCTGACTCGCGTGTTGAGGCGATTGTGAAACTGCCATTACCGGTAACAAAAAAACAACTCATGTCTTTTCTAGGTCTTTGCGGTTACTGTAGGCATTTCATCCCAAACTACGCTGAGATTGAGGCTCCTTTAAGAAAGGTATGTCATGACAAACACTTACAAATGAGCTCACATGTCACGTGGACAACTGAGGCGCTGCAGGCCTTTGAAACACTCAAGCAACAGTTGCAAAAGGCTCCCACTCTTGGTATTCCAGATCCTACACGCCCGTTCACACAGGCTGTGGATGAGAGGAAGGGCCACATGACATCAGTGTTGTTACAAAAGCATGGGGACAGATTGAAACCAGTCGCCTATTTTTCAGCCAAATTGGATCCAGTCGCTGCTGGTTTGCCTCTCTGCTTGCGTGCTGTAGCCGCAGCTGAAAAAGCTGCACTGGCGAGCAGAGACATTGTGGGGTATTCTGATCTGACTCTTCTTGTCCCTCACGCAGTTACTCAAATTCTTAATGAGCAAAAAACTGCTCATCTTTCAACCGCACGTTGGTTACGTTATCACACCACACTGTTGGATATGCCAAACATCACCATCCAACGATGTAATGTCTTGAATCCTGCGACTCTTTTGCCAAACGAGGATGATGGTGAACCACATGACTGTATGGCGGAACTTGAAGTCATATGCACACCACGACCTGACTTGGAACAGAATCCTTTGACTGACCCTGATTGGGAACTTTTTGTTGATGGATCTTCTTCACGTGACCCTGACACTGGTCAGATTCGCAGTGGATATGCTGTTGTCACTCTCACACACACAGTTGAATCATCTTCTTTACCATCATGCTCAGCACAAGCCTGCGAGCTGGTGGCTCTCACTCGTGCATGCACACTTTCTGAAGGTAAAACTGTTAACATCTACACAGACAGCAGGTATGCTTTTGGAGTTGTTCATGACTTTGGAGCTTTGTGGAAACACAGAAACTTCCTAAAGTCTGATGGCCAACCAATCCTTCATCACAAACTTGTGGACGACCTTCTTACTGCAATCACTCTCCCTCTCAAAATTGCAGTCATCAAATGTGCAGCACACACATCAAACACTGATCCTGTCTCCATAGGTAACTCACTCGCTGACGCTGCAGCTAAACAAGCCTCGATGTTGCCCAACCCAACTAACATGCTTTTGTCTTTGCCTTTAAACAAAGCTGATGATGTTTCATTCTCTGTTTCAGACATGCAAAAGTTCGCACCAGCCAGTGAAAAGGCAAACTGGAAGAAACACGGATGCATTTTTCAAAATGATGTGTGGGTAGGTCCAAATGGTAATCCATGCCTTCCACGACATTTTTTCCCTTCTTTTGCAGCATTGACACATGGATTGGACCACGTGTCAAAAGGAGGGATGTTGAGACAAATTAATGAAAATTGGTTTACGATTAACTTTCATCAGACAGCCACACAACACTGTGAGGCATGTTTAATCTGTGCCACACATAATGTTGCTAAAGCCATTAAACCCACAGGTTCTGGAGCCCACAAAACAATCACAGCACCATTCCAACACATCATGATTGATTTCATTGAACTAACACCAGCTCAAAACAAAAAATACTGTCTAGTCATGGTAGACATGTATTCCAAATGGGTAGAAGCCTTCCCGACAAAGCATGCCACAGCTAACACAGTAGCTAAACTTCTGTTACAAGAAGTTATTCCCAGGTGGGGAATCCCACAAAAAATCTCAAGTGATAATGGCCCTCATTTCGCAAATCAAATCCTTGACGACATATCACGAGTACTGAACTTTGATCTGACCAAACACTGTGCCTATCATCCACAAAGTGGAGGGGCGGTCGAAAGAGAGAATGGAACATTAAAAAACAAACTGTCTAAGATCTGTGAAGAAACAAAGCTTAACTGGGTGTCTTGTTTGCCGATTGCACTAACATATTTGCGCATGCGGAGACGAGCTAAGCATAACCTCAGCCCATTTGAAATCCTTTTTGCGGCTCCACCCAACATGGGTGTGGGACCAATCTCAACTAGTGATCTAAAACATTGTGATCACGAACATGCTGACATATTGCATTAATCTGACTAACCACCTCAAATCCATCAGAGAGCAAGTCCAGGGAGGGCTACCCAGCCCAGCTCAGGTAAAATTACACAACATAACTCCTGGAGACTTTGTTATGGTTAAATCTTTCAGGAGGAAACACTGGAACTCGCCCAGGTGGACCGGACCCTACCAGGTGTTGCTCGTGACCCACACGGCCGTGAAAGTCGCTGAGAGAGCTACTTGGATCCACGCCGCCCACTGCAAGCCGTTCCGAGGTACCAGGTCACCAACAGAGGACCCACTGGCAGGAGAACGAGTTTGGTAGAATTCCCTCCTTCCCAGAGGAGCAACGCGCCAGAGCCTTAGAGGCTGGGTGCCAACAAGGGTGCAGCAAGTATCGGAATCTGCACGATTTGATACCACCGAGGGATCTACGCGCTCAGGAGACACCGCTTTAGAAGAACTCCTGACAACGACAGAAAAGATAAGACAATGCTCGATACACGCATCCCACGCACAATCTTAAAACAACCTGTTTTGCCTAGAACATGCACTGGGATGAAAGAGTTGCTTTGCTATATTCTAGTCATTGTGGGACTGACACTGATAGGTCTCATGACATGGTACCTGCATCCTGAAAATGTGAACCAACTCAATCCAGCTAAGAGAGAGCTCAAACAGAGTCCTGGTCGAAGGGACTACAATGGTAACCCCGTCTTCATGGTTCCATATGTCAACGGTACAACTTCAACAATAACTTTACCTGTTTGCAGATTGTTTGACTGCTCAGATGAAAGAATCAGAAAAGCCGAGTTTTACATGTGTCTCTGTGGTACTTATGATCCTACCATTTGTAAGTCCTGCCCAACATGGGAAAAAGTTTTTTTGTATACAGGTCCTTGGGATAGTCCACAAACAAAGAAAGGCCAACCACTTTATTGGTGGGCTGAAAGGTTTAAACTAGTAAAAGGCGGAAATGGCGGATCAGCTAACCTCCTATTATCCATACAATCCGTGACGAGATGGCAGGTGTATCCCCCACCTAGCTACAGAAAACTACTTAGATACACGACAAACCCTAAATTGCATGTTATACTCCAAGCAGAAGTATCAGGTACAGACCCTTTCAGGGAACTTATAATTCAAATAACAGATTCTCCACCAACACCCACACGATACGAAGTATCTTCCGGTCTCGAGACTAACGACACACTCCTTAGCATTGACAGCGTAGATTATTCCAAGTTGTCCCCAAATGATGTAATCGCTATGACTACAGGGTACTCCGATCTTAATGTATGGTTAACATGGTTAATTGAATCAGCTAAAGAAGCGTCACTCTCTGAATGTGTAGCCTGTGCATCTGCACGACCCACTCCCTTAACAGAACCAGCACCGTTGTTTTTAGAAGACGAATGGGGTTTCGATTGCATGTTACTTATCACCAGAAAAATTAAAACTAGGAATTGCACAACCTTAGAAGAAATCTTTCCCCTTGGTCCTGATGGCACACAGGTTGGTGCATTTCATGCTGATAAAAGACACGATTATATTTGTTTCAATTTCGTGACCACCGTTCCTGACACCAACCTAGGCAACATAGATGCTGATTGGTGTAATGTAACATTCACAGCCCTAACCACGAAAGGTCTGCGACAGGAGGTGGGGCGACTGACGCGTTCAGGTTTGTACTACTATTGTGGTGGTAAAAGGTTGTATACTCAAATCCCTCAAAATTCAATAGGACTGTGTGCTATGGTTAGACTTAAGGCTCCACTTACTCTCATAGGACACAAAATTGCACAAGCTTTTCCTTATCCAGGTAACAGACGGCGTAGAAGTTTGACCTTTGATCCAACAGTGAACTCTCCAACTTACATCGATGCGATTGGAATCCCTAGAGGCGTGCCAGACGAGCATAAATTGGCTGATCAAATTGCTTCAGGGTTTGAAAATCTTCCCGTGATCTCAGCATATTTCCCTGTCACACCTAATAAAAATGTTGACCGTATTAATTACGTTCATTATAATGTCATGCGTCTTAGCAATCTGACCAGAGATGCTGTTGAAGGACTAGCTGAGCAATTGGCTCCCACTTCCCTGATGGCTGTACAGAACAGAATGGCTCTTGATTTTTTGCTTGCGGAGAAAGGCGGAGTTTGTAGCATGTTTGGCGACTTGTGTTGTAGTTTCATCCCCAACAATACTGCCCCTGATGGAAAGGTGTCTAGAGCTTTGGAAGGACTTAGAACTTTGTCTAACGAGATGCAAAGTCACTCAGGTATTTATAATCCCATTGACGACTGGTTTAATAGCACGTTTGGTAGATGGAAAGCGATAGTTATATCTTTGCTTATGTCTTTTGCCGTTTTTGCTGCCATCTTGATTACTTGTGGCTGTTGTTTCATTCCATGCATGCGTTCATTAGTTACTCGCCTAATCACGAAATCTTTGACCCCAGAACGCTTGTCAGAAACCTATGCGTTGTTAGCAAATTCTCCAGACACATACATGCAAATGTTTCCCGTTTCAGACCATGCACGCATTTCCCCTCTTCCCGATCCCGATCTGCCTACTTATGACGATGTCAGCACCCTGGAAGACCGCATCACTGAGTTTGAAATGTACCCAGTAGAGTAAACCATCAAAATCACACTTAGTGCTCGCACCGACTGAACTACCTAAACTATAGCCATGGACCACTTAGACGACGTGTTCACCATTGATTATGATGTACAATCACGGGTAATAAACTTTACAACCGAGCCGAGCCTACCTCGCTTAGACTTTTAGATTTCGTAGCAAACATGGTACAAATTTGTGCTTTAAAACAGCCCCAAGAGGCTCATGTATTCTACGGCTACCACTTTTTGAATTAAAGAGACGTGTTTGTTTTTCTTTTGTTTTATTGATGTTGATTTGCTTTTTATTTGCTGATTTTTACTTGATTACATTTTATCCTGATTAAATTACATATCTGTTCATTTATTCTCTTTTGTACTTTAATCCTCAATTGTTCTGTCATCAATTGTTTTTGAACATGACTGTTGCTTGCCACATTATTTGCAGGTCTTTAACCTGCACAAAAACAGCTACTTGCTAATTCTATCTCTAGTTAATGATGGTTGCATGGAAAGTCTATTAGACACATGTAATTTGATGTTTTATTTTGAGAGTCTCATACTTTTTTCTTCTTTTATAGATCAACTGAATGTAAGGATGATATGGACACCAGATTTGGTCACCGCCGTGGGGCCGGGGTGTTGTGCAGCTTTTTCCCTCAAGCACCTCTACATCGTTGCCACCGGGGTTTTCCTGCACAAGTTCACATCATCCAGTTAGGCCTGGGGAGGCATAACATGTGATTTAATAATACTGTGATTTCATTACCTTTAAGATTGATTGATAATTTTGATTTTGGTTTTGCTTGTATTACAAATGTTCATTTTGCTGTTGTTGTGAATTGCATTATCTTAGTTGTTCCTGACGGAACATAAGGAGGGAATTGTAAAGTAAAATCATACACTCTCAGGTATTAAACTCATAATTAAACTCATGTATTAAACTTTTCACCTCATGCACTCCAAATGACTTTGTGCATCTTGTGACCATCTTAAATCTGCTGACTCTGTGTATCTTGTGACCATCTGTGTGAAACCAACCATTTGTTCCTCATTTTAAATGTCATATTCCTCATTTTATCTGCTGACTGAAATGTGACCTTCTCGTTTTAGTCTAAAAACACTTGCATTATGAAGAAAGTGATGAATGCTCATTTTCCATGTCTTATCAGCAGTTTCCACCTTGTGACAGATAAGCACCTCCTCGTTCCACCCATTGTATCACCCTGTTCCTCCCTAAAATTTGCTCCTCCTGCGCGAGGGTTTTTAACCATGCTGTGTTACACTTTAAGCTCAGAGCAGAGCCAGACAGCTTCCGTGCCTGTATTGTTTCTGTTCTCAATCTTGCAAGATTCATTAAATCTTTCAAACTTGAACTCCGCTTGGACAGCCTTACCTCGTTATCCAGTTTATTCAGAAGTTTACTTCACACCAACACAGTGTAATCACTAAATGTTTATATACACACTGTAAGCTGTTGAAGTTATTTGAATTAAAATTCGATTTTTTATAGACATAAGTGTGTCGACCTGGCTTGTTTTTTTTCTACTAGTATTTAACACATTATATCTTATATCTCAGAAACCACAAAGCAGATATTTTTCAAACCAACAGAGTGTAATCACTACATGTTTATGTGCATACTGTAAGCTGTTGGAGTTATTTGAATTAAAATTCGATTTTTTAATAATTTATTTTCGTAGCACATGTGATAGGTTTGGAATTAGTCAAAACAAATCAATTTAAATCCAGCAGATTTGACCACAACGTGACATTATTAAGGACTTGTTAACCTGAGGAACCCTCGTGGTATAAAGCCAGCTATGAAATATATGTTTTAAGCTTTTATTTAGCTACATTTAAAAGAAAGAACGCCGATCGACCCCACCCGCGCGTGCATGTGATGTGCACGTGTCGACCTACTTTGTTAAATCCAGCTGATTTGACCACAACGTGAAATTATTAAGGAACTGTTAAGCTCAAGCACCCTCTTGATATAACGTCAGATATGAAATATATTTTTTAAAGCGTTTATTTAGCTACATTATAGAAATAAAGACGGCTCACGTGCGCGCGCGGGCGCGCGCGTGCACGTGGCGAAACTACTTTTTTAAATCCTGCCGTTTTGACAACAACGTGAAATTATTAAGGAATAGTTCGGCTTAAGACACATGTTTGCTGTAATTTTAAATACAAATAATTGTTTTTACCGTGTTAATCTTGTAAAGTCCTTCGGTGTTTGTTCCCTCGCGGCAGCCACTTCCTCAAACTCAGTCCAGCCTCCAACCCACGGTACGGGGCCAGCCGGCCTCGGACCTGCTATGAGATGAGTCCGGAATCTTGGCGCGGCGCGGCACATCTGTGAGGTGGAAATGCTCTCCAACGCGCGCTTGGCACGCAAATATGACGTCACATCCGACCCGGGCCACCAAGTGGAAAAGGGGCATTAGTCAGGCTCGTTTCCAGTGAGAGTTGGACTCCGCCAAGGTTGCCCTTTGTCACCGATTCTGTTCATAACTTTTATGGACAGAATTTCTAGGCGCAGCCAAGGTGTTGAGAGGATCCGTTTTGGTGGCCTTAGAATCGCTTCTCTGTTTTTTGCAGATGATATGGTCCTATTGGCTTCATCAGATCGTGATCTACAGCTTTCGCTGGAGCGGTTTGCAGCCGAGTGTGATGCGGCCGGGATGAGGATCAGTTCCTCCAAATCCGAGGCCATGGTCTTGAGCCGGAAAAGGGTAGCATGCCCTCTCCGGGTCGGGGATGAGGTCCTGCCCCAAGTGGAGGAGTTTAAGTATCTCGGGGTCTTGTTCACGAATGAGGGAAAACTGGAGCGTGAGATCGATAGGCGGATAGGTGCAGCGTCCGCAGTGAAGCGGGCTCTGTACCGGTCTGTCGTGGTGAAGAGAGAGCTGAGTCGAAAGGCAAAGCTCTCAATTTACCGATCGATCTACGTTCCCACCCTCATCTATGGTCATGAGCTTTGGGTTGTGACCGAAAGAACGAGATCTCGGATACAAGCGGCTGAAATGAGTTTTCTCCGCAGGGTGTCTGGACTCTCCCTTAGAGATAGGGTGAGAAGCTCAGTCATCCGGGAGGGACTCGGAGTAGAGCCGCTGCTTCTCCACATCGAGAGGAGCCAGTTGAGGTGGCTCGGGCATCTGGTTAGGATGCCTCCTGGACGCCTCCCTGGTGAGGTGTTCCGGGCATGTCCCACCGGGAGGAGACCCAGAGGAAGACCCAGGACACGCTGGAGGGACTATGTTTCTCGGCTGGCCTGGGAACGCCTTGGGATTCCCCCAGAGGAGCTGCTCCAAGTGGCTGGGGAGAGGGAAGTCTGGGCCTCCCTACTTAGGCTGCTACCCCCGCGACCCGACCCCGGATAAGCGGACGAAAATGGATGGATGGATGGATGGTTTTGGAGTACCGAGACTAAACATTGCAAGTGTTTTTTGTCTGTAGCTCGTTCTGATAAACCTAAACGTGATTTGTGGTTTACGTTCACTTAAAAAAGGATGCAATTTGTGTAGCTGATCTAATTATATTTATTTATTTTTCTAATGAACTATCTCAAAACTCCTTGCAAGCGTGTAAAAGTGTTTATATTTCACCACAAATCCACCCTCATTATTTATGGACTGTATTCATTATTATTATTTTTTGGTTCCTTGAATTGAATTTTATTTTGGTGGAGCAGCTTTTATTTTCTTGCTCCCTGTTGCCATGTCATATCCTGTGTATTCCCGCTCCTTTCATTAGTTTGTGCCGAGCAGCGCTCAGGAGAGGTAAGCGTATGGAGCGGTCTCCTGTTTTGTGTTAAAAGTGCAAGAATTGTGTTGAATAACGAACACGTCTTGGGTTATAAATTTGAATGGAGGTTTAAAACACAAACTGAACACAAATCAAACGTTAACATTTATAATAATGTACCACTACTGGTGTATGAATGTCTGAATGAATGGGTGGATGGCTGGTTTAGGGATACAGCACTCTCATGTCCGTATGGGATGTGGGCCTCTCCGCATCTCTCTGAAACTCTCGGTGTTACACCTTCTTGAACCTCAAGGAGACAAGTGGACACTATTTTTTGTTTCAATTACTTTGAATTAATGGACACCAATTAATCAGATTTAACTTTCTTTTTAATGTGTGTTAATTCAGAATTGATCAACAGTATACTTTTGTCATTTAAGGATGATCTGTTACTTGCATGAGTTTTGACCTTCTGCTGGTTTATTCTTCAAATACAAGTGTGCTCTGAATCTAAGGCATCAGTCAGGGAAAAAGCTGTTCACTTCCTTTCTTGTTTTGTCTTCAAACTAGACAAAACACCATCTCGGGCCAGTCCATCTGGCTGTTTATGTAAACAGTTTTCCTGTTGTCCGTCACGAGACGTTCTGCCTATGGAATCAAAACTCCATCTTTTATTTTGTTAAACCAGCCAATAGTCATCGAGGAGGTGGGGAAACCCCGCCGCCCATATAAAGGGACACTTCCGTCTTTGACTTTAGTGTGTTGAAGGAGAAAAGTTTCTAACAACGGTTTCTCCTCTGGAAAAAGCTAGAAACGTCCCGGTCATTGTGTCAATTAGACCCACGTTTCAGCTGGAGTTACAGTAAAGCTTACTGTAACTCACTCACTCATTTTATGAAAGAATTTGTTTTCTGGAAGTTTTAGTTTGAAGTTCAGCCAGGACGTTGACCTTGTTTCCTGCCGAGAGGGCGAGTTTCCTCGTATCGTGGAATCAGCATCACACACGCTGAAGTGCCAACTGGACGGCTGTTGGACAAAACCATCCATTGTGTGTGTCCAGATACTCCTCAACTCTTATCTCCATGGCCATGGCGTAGTGGTAATGGCAGTCGTCCCCTGATCGGAAGGTTGGCGGTTCGAATCCCGGTTCCCCACACCATGTGTTGTTGTGTCCTTGGGCAAGACACTTAACCCCGAGTTGCTCCCGGTAGGACTGGAAAGCACCTTGCATGGTAGTCTGCCGCTACCGGTGTATGAATGTGTGTAGCATTCAATGTGTGTAGCGCTTTGAGATTTTCACTAATGAAAAGCGCGTTATAAATTGAATTCATTATTATTATTATTATTATTATCATCTACAAAGACGAAGCGTCAACAGGTAACGAGTCGTGGATGTGGGCTGAAACGTGCGGGATCCCAGCTTTAACTCGAGTGGGAAAAAGTGCCACCCTGTCTGCTCAAAATAATTAACTTCCTTTAAACTTATCTTTCACTCTAATCCTTAAACTCTATATTGTTCTTATTTTCATAAGCTATTAATCTGTCAAGTAAATGTACCAACAGAAAAGTTCCTAACTGTCTGTTTGATTTTAATTTGAATTCTTGTCAACGTAGTTAGTAGATCAGAGCTAATATCGATACAAATGTTTAATGTACTTTTATGATAATTTCAATAAAAGGTCTATTTTCTGGTGGACCAACATAAGTTGAAGTCTCTCGTGAAATTACATTTTTGGTTAATCACTTTAAAGCAATTTAATACCGGAAAAAGGTTGAACTCGCGAATTGGTGAAAGGTTTGTGCAGATAAGACCTGCTCGGACCTTTCATCCAAAATATAGGTAAGTCAGTAAACTGACTAATAACTCCTATATTACTACATAATGGTGGCCCCGTAAGTGTTTAAATACCTTACCGCCTATTTTACTACATATAATGGTGGCTCGTCCGCGTTCCTAAGATGGTTATTAGGTTGTGTTTTGTGTAGTCTATTCTCACGGTATTTGTTGGCATAGTTTTTATCCTGTGTTGGACTTATAGAATAGTTCTGGCTGGTGTGGGAAAACAGAGATTGCTAATCGCTGCATTGTCTGGCTCATTTCACGTTAGAATTATTCTTTCTTTCACTTTTGAACGTATGTTTTGAAGCTGCGAGTGATGTTTGTGTGTCTGTGTTTGTGAGACGTTTGATACCGTGTCGCAAACTACTGCATGCATTTCTCATTTTGTGACCGCCGTGTCACGACTCTTGCTTCATTTTTTTTTTTGATCTGCGGGTTTCTGTTGAAAAGCTGTGTCACACATTTTTATGCTGCTCCATTAAGTGCCTTTTATCTGTTGCAACATGGTTTGTTTTGGTTCGAGAGAACCCACTCAGTTCTGGGCTTGGACCTACTATCAGTTGGTTCCGACCACGGTTCTGTCGTAAAGTCCGTTGTTGTACACAGTTAGCGTGCTGCCTTCTTAGGGTATTTGCCTGTCAACACCGTTAGCGGCGGTCCTTAGCTCCTCAAACAGTTCGGCTGACATGATAGACATGTCTGAGCCGCAAACCAGGAGTGCTTCTTGCGCGAGGACCCCTTCCAATGTGAGTGGCAGGTAAGCTTTCTTAGCTATCCCCCTTCTTATAAAGTTACACAGAAACCGTTTAGGTTTTTTCACACGTTTCTGTGTACGTGTGACTCTGTCTGTGTAATCTTTGTCGCTGTCAGCATCATGACGGCCGTCTGCCTCGTGACCTTCAGGATGTGGATTTTCAGCAATTTGTCTGCTGTCAGCATCTTGAGTTTCAGGATGCTGATCATCAGCAATTTGTTTGCTGTCAGCATCTTTGTCAATGTTGACGCTGTTGTCGTCAACTGTGTGCACTGAGTCGTTGCAAAAGGCAGTGCTGTGCAACGCTTCGTCAGGTTGAACAACATTGCTTGTGTTATCATTGAAAACCTATTAGACAATGTCTAGCACATCATCAAGGACAACGTCACACATTGTGTCAGCTTGGTCAACCACTGTAACATTCAAATCATTTGACAAACAACTTACAACCTCAGTCACTTCCGAGCGCGGAGGCATCGTTTCCTTAATCTGGAGCTTGTGTGACTCTTTGCATGTCTCGAACTGTGCAGCTCGAGGTGCAGGGGCAGGAGGGTCGCTTCTCGGGGTTACTTGTTGGGACCGACCATTGTTCAATGGGTCACGGTACCCATGCAACCGCCTTCGAATTTCACCCACTGTGAGACCCAGGAGAGAACTCTCTTTGTTCGATCCGAACCATCTGGGTTCACCTAGAGGGTGACCAACTACCTTTTGTGGTTCTTTGCTCATCTCAGGGTTTTCAACATAAGGTGCAGGAGGAGCAGAACTCCCTGTGAACCGATCAGAGTCACTGTTCCAGCTGGATACATTACCGGTAATCTGATGTTTGTCATCATGAAAATCCTGTTTACTCTCGCACTCTGTAGGAGAGGGGAACCTCTTCTATTTTCTGCGAGTGGGATGTGACCTCTTGACTTGGACACACCACTAAGGGTGTTGATCGTCGTTTGAGGAGTATCTGGACACACACAATGGATGGTTTTGTCCAACAGCCGTCCAGTTGGCACTTCAGCGTGTGTGATGCTGATTCCACGATACGAGGAAACTCGCCCTCTCGGCAGGAAACAAGGTCAACGTCCTGGCTGAACTTCAAACTAAAACTTCCAGAAAACAAACTCTTTCAGAACATGAGTGAAATGAGTTACAGTAGGCTTTACTGTAACTCCAGCTGAAACGTGGGTCTAATGGACACAATGACGGGACGTTTCCAGCTTTTTCCAGAGGAGAAACCGTTGTTAGCAAGTTCTTCCCTCCGACACACCTAAAGTGAAAATAGGAAGAAGATCTTTATATGGGAGGCGGGGTCTGCCCCACCTCCTCAATAACTTATTGGTTGGTTTAACAAAATAACGGATGGATATTTCATCCCATAGGCAGAATGGTCTCTGAAGGACAACAGGAAAACTGTTTACATAAGCGGCCAGATGGACTGCTTGTGAGCACAGAGAATATTATGGCTAACTTTCACAGACAAAACAGAGAAGGAAGTTGCAAGTTAAAAGTTTACCCTGAACTGTGCCATAATATTAAAACCTGCTTGTTCTGCAGAAATAAACCAGCAGAAGGGTCAAACTCATGCAAGTAACAGATCATCATTAGAATGACAAAAATATACTGTTGATCAATTCTGAATTAACACACATTAAAAAGAAAGTTCAATCTGATTAATTTGTGTCCATTAATTCAAAGTAATTGTAACAAAAAATAGTGTCCACTTGTCTCCTTGAGGTTCAAGAAGGCGTAACACCGAGAGTTTCAGAGAGATGCGGAGAGGCCCACATCCCATACGGACATGAGAGTGCTGTATCCCTACAATTGATTACAGGGGCTTGAATGCCATTACTGTCAAGAACAAATATCCTCTCCCACTCATACACTCTATTCATGAACAACTTCAGTCTGCAACCATCTTCACTAAACTGGATTTGCGCAACACCTACCATCTAGTGCGCATAAAAGAGGGAGATGAGTGGAAGACCGCTTTCAGAACACCACTGGGACATTTTGAATATCTGGTTATGCCTTTTGGTTTAACCAACGCTCCCGTAGTATTTAAGGTTCTGGTCAATGACGTTCTGAGAGACTTCTTAGGTGATTTTGTGTTTGTATACCTGGATGAGATTCTCATTTACTCTCACAAAGAAGAGAAGCACATAACACATGTTAGGACTGTATTAAAAAGACTGTATGAGAATCAACTATTCGTTAAGAATGAAAAATGTGACTTTCACGTGTCTCCCGTGTCCTTTTTGGGATTTGTTTTTGAAGGTGGCCGATACCGGACTGATCCGGAGAAAACGAGGGCTGTGGTGGAGTGGCCCGTTCCCGAAAACAGGAAACAGTTACGACGATTTCTGGGGTTTGCTAACTTTTATCAACGTTTCATGAAGGATTACAGCCGTATCGTTGCACCCCTCTCGCAACTTACCTCCACCAACAGGACTTTTAGATGGACACCTGAGGCAGACGCAGCCTTTGGTAAACTGAAACAACTTTTTTCATCCACACCTGTTCTCAGTCACCCTGACCCCAACCGTCAATTCATATTGGAGGTGGATGCCTCTGACACTGGTGTAGGTGCAGTGTTGTCACAAAGATCTCCCACGGATAATAAGGTCCATCCATGTGCCTACTTCTTTCGCCGTCTATCCCCTGCCGAGAGGATTTATGATGTGGGCAACCGCGAACTGTTGGCTGTTAAATTAGCCATGGAGGAATGGAGACACTGGTTGGAGGGCACAGAGACACCCTTTGTTATTTGGACTGATCATAAGAATTTAACTTACCTCAGGGATGCTAAGAGACTGACACCCAGACAGGCACGATGGTCTTTATTTTTCAACCGCTTTAACTACATTCTCACTTTCAGACTGGGTTCAAAGAACATCAAACCAGATGCTCTTTCTCACCAGTTCTTGCCCACGGATGCTCCGGATGCTGAGGAGAGGATGATTCCTCCTGTCCGCATCGTGGGAACTATGACTTGGACTATTGAGAAAGAGGTGAAGGAGGCCCAAAGGCTGGAACCTGACCCAGGCATTGGACCTCCCGGAAACCTTTTTGTCCCTGCCTCAGTGAAATCGAAGGCATTAACTTGGCTCCACACAAACAAACTCTCTTGTCACCCTGGTATTGCCCGCATGTTATCTCTAGCCAAGCAACACTTCTGGTGGCTGACTATGGCTCAGGACATCAAGGAGTTTGTTGCTGCCTGTCCTACAAGCGCAAGGAACAAGTCTGGGAACCAACCATCCGCGGGACTCCTCCAACCTCTGCCCATGCCTGCTCGTCCCTGATCGCATGTAGCGGTGGACTTTGTCACCGGCCTGCCCCCTTCAGACGGCCACACCACCATCCTCACAGTCATCGACAGGTTTTCCAAGGCAGCTCACTTCATTCCACTGCCTAAACTCCCCTCTGCGATGGAGACTGCTCAACTTCTACTCCAACATGTGTTTAGGGTCCATGGTATTCCTTCTGATGTGGTTTCAGACAGTGGTCCTCAGTTCATCTCCCAAGTTTGGCACAGCTTTTGTCAGTCACTGGGGGCATCTACCAGCCTAACCTCAGGGTATCATCCCCAATCGAACGGTCAAACGGAGAGATGCAACCAGGAGTTGGAGGCCATGCTTCGGTGTGTGGTGGAGTCCAACCCCTCGGCTTGGAGTCAGCATCTCGTTTGGGTTGAATATGCCCACAACACCCACAAGTCCTCGGCTACAAGTATGTCGCCTTTTGAGGCATCTCTTGGCTATGCACCTCCTTTGTTTCCCAGCCAGGAGTCCGACATTTCGGTCCCGTCTGTCCTCCACCACTTCCGGCGATGTCGACGTGTTTGACGCCAGGCTAGATCTGCTCTTCTACGCACAGCGGCCCAGAAAAAGCGTTTTGCTGATCGCCGCCGCTCGTCTGCGCCACTCTATCAGGTGGGTCAGGAGGTTTGGTTATCCACCAGAGACATTCATTTGAAGGACATTCCTCGGAAGCTGGCTCCTCATTTTATTGGCCCCTTTCCCATCGTCAAGCTCATTAACCCCTCTGCAGTCAGACTTCGACTCCCCAGCTCCACGAGGATCCACCCCACCTTCCACGTCTCGTAGATCAAGCCGGTTTCCATGAGTCCTTTGTGTCCCCTGTCAACCTTCCTCCTCCTGCTTGGATCATCGACAACCATCCTGCTTTTACTGTTCGGTCCATCCTTGACGTGTGTCGCAGGGGTCATGACTTCCAGTACCCGGTGGATTGGGAGGGCTACGGTCCGGAGGAGAGGTTGTGGATCCCTCTGTCATTCATCCTGGATCCGAGCTTGATCTCCTCGTTCTACAGGGCCCATCCTGAAAAGCGTCTCAGGTCGCCGAGAGGCAACTCTTGAGGGGAGGGGGGTACTGTGAGAGTACTACTGGCTGCAACCCAAGATGGCCGCCAATTACCATAGCTGCCGGTCATCTCCCTGATGAGACCTTCAACTATATAAGGCTGCAGTCAAGTTCTACTCTTCGCTGGGGCATTGAGCCACTTATGGTATTTATGCTCTCAGCCTGTTTGTTTCCTTGAGAAAGTTACTAACCTTGTTCTCTGTGCCTCCAGTTCTCCTGTGTTCTTGGATCCCTTCCTGTTTACCTTGGGTTCAGTTCCTGGTCCTCGTGCCTGATCTACAGCCATTCCCCTGTGAGACTGATTCACCTTCCTCTGGACTCACTTGGATTTGCTCTCACGCTCCACTCAAACCATCCAACCTGTAAGAGGAAAAACAGCACGAGTAATCAAAGGACCACTATTATTCCAACCCATCTGACGTCCTGTTTGTTTCTCAGGGGCTCCAGAGGACCACCTGTACATAGTCACCTGCACAATAAACACTGTTGAATTTTCTATCTTGTAGAGTCTTGTCTCGTTCCGGGTCTCGTACCATCTGGGTTTACTGAAATCATTACAGGGTTAGCAGGATACAACACTCAGGGATGTTTGCTTCTGTTGATGAAGCCCCACCTTCTCTTCCATGGTTAAATAAACTTCTGGTACAGGCAGATAGAGCTTTGAAATTGGCATTAGATGAAAAGGACAAGAGTTCTGCTCTTTTGCGCAGGAAGAAATATAAGGAGTAGCTGAAAGCAGATGACTTTAATCGAGACTGTCAGTTGTTTTGGGTAAGATGAAGAAATTTCTGGTTGCACAGAAAGCTGGGCAGAGACCTGCACACGCAGCTGCCACACAGCCAGCCCACACCACTGATTTACTGTTTTCTACAGATAACACCTCTCTCTCGGTGCCTGGCACGATGGGGCTCCCACCTAAACAGGGGCCTCCTCCTCCCATCCTTGTACCAGGAATGGAGACACTCCTTGAAGCTCAACTGCTTCCCCTTTCTCGTCCTCCACCATATGCGCCTGTGAATCTGCCTATATAGGCACAAATGCCTCTCTCATCCATAAATCTCGCGGAGTTCTCTCCTGGTTCTGGACCCGTTACAAGGACCAGCTCAGAGTTGCTGCTCATTACAAGCAGTGTTTTACAAACTAGATCAGCTGAGAATGGAAACGTGGTGTAGGAGCATGTGCAGACATTGATGGGTGGAATTCCTACCACTACTGGCTCTGTAGATAAACAAAGACGAGGTGATGTGTTACATCCACCCTCCTCTGATGTTTCTTTCAGCGTGAAATCTTTTGGGACTTCATACGACTCCGTACCACTGACCTGTCCTGTCCCAACTATTTGTCCTCCTGACCTTAGACCTCCTGCCACAGCCTTTGATAAGGTTACTGGTTGGCAGCGAGGAAATTTGGGCCGTTTGAATAGAATTGCTGACAATGTTCATACCTGTCTTGACACAGCATTACCTACCCAACTTATGTTGCCTCTTGTGAGTTCCACCACAGCTGAAGGGGTCCGTAAACAGACTTACACGCCTTTTAGTTTACAAGATACTTAGTTGATTCGTCAGTGCTTGCCTGATCTTCAGAAAGGGGGCGGGGCTTGGATTCATGCATTTCTGGAAGCCTACGCTGGATTTGTACCATGTCTGGGTGACTGGAGGAGGGTTTTCATAGCATGTTCATCATTCGGTAGCCTGACTGAAATTGAACAGGCTATTGGGACTAAATTAGACCCTGATAGTGATACGCTCCAGGCTCACGTTCAGATATTGTGGCCAATAATAAGAGAGAAATATCTAACTTCTATGAAATCTACAGAGTTGTGTGAGATTCCTCCGGCTCTTACAGAATGTGGCACAACGTACCTGTCTCGGGTTAAACTCTTATGAGAAAATAGAACAGGAAATTACCCTACACTTGATCCTACAACTCAACTGTTGTTCAGGGGAGCTGTGGAGAGCTCTCTGTCTGATGACATTAAAAAGAGCTTGGCGTCTGTTGTTGGCCTCACAAAGATGGATTATGATTTATGGTCAGCACATATTGTTCATTTTATAGATCAGACTTTGGATAAAAGAGAGTCTGATGATAGAGAATTGAAGTCCCTAGAAACCCAACTAGCAAAGGCTCAATTGAAAGATATACGTGACAAACTTAATCTCACGAAGGTAAATGCAATCCAGATGGCCCAGATGCCTCAGGTTCAGCCAGCTTCCCTGGTGGGACCTGCTGCATCCTCTGAATATTCTTATCAGCAGAGACCTCTGGACCCAGCCACATCATGGCGCAGAGGTCGTGTCAAACGTCAGAGGGGAAACCCTCAGTCTACAGACCGATGTCACCGATGCCTCGGCCTCGGCCACTGGTAAATGGTAAATGGTAAATGGTAAATGGAGCTTATTTATATAGCGCTTTCCAGCCCCCTGTGAGGAGCCCCAAAGCACTTTACAATACCAGCCATCCACCCATTCATTCAGACATTCATACACCGGTAGTGGTAGCCTGCCTTGCAAGGCGCCATCCAGACCTACCGGGAGCAACTCGGGGTTAAGTGTCTTGCCCAGGGACACAAGGACACATGGTGGGCAGACGTGGGATTCGAACCTCCAACCTTCCGATCGGGGGTTGACTGCCATTACCACTGAGCCACGGCCGTCCTCTCAGTGTCCGACTAAACGGGTTCTTGAGACACGAGGTGATTCCAGCTTCATATCCACATGACGTATATCTACCTCCACCTGCACCCCTCACACTCAGCCTGGCCCTTTGCCAGGGACCCATAATCAGGCCCCAGGCCAATTTCCTGTTCAATAGGGGTGCCCGGAATCGGCAGTAGGTGGCAACTTGTATACTGAACCTTTGGTTTCAGTTACCATAAATGGCCGAAATCACATGTGTATGGTTGATACAGGAGCCAGGTATTCGACAGTTTACACGTCACTTCCACGATCAAAGAATACCGTACCTGTTGTTGGATTTTCGGGAAAACCAAAGGAGTGTCCGTTGTCGTCCTATGTTCCCTGCGTGTGGAATAATCTGCGCTTTGAACATTCCTTCCTGATTTCTGACTCATGTCCAGTGATGTTGCTCCTGAGGGAGTGGCGCAACTGTGCGGTTGCCTGCACCACTGTTGGAACTTTACATGCTTGGTGATGTATCAGCACCTCATGTGTCATTGAAAGTCAGTAGTGGTACTGAAGCAAAGAATTTAGGTCCTATGATGAGACAGTGTCTTGCTGTCTGGGAATGGGTGCCCACACAAAATCCTCACTTACACTATTCTCTAGAGACTGACACCTACAGGATCACACACATATCATTTACATTATTGTTAACTGAGAAACATTTTCTGCCTCAAACACATGGCAGAGAAAACACAGATCATGTTGATGCAGACAAACTGTTAGCTAGTTTGCCTGAATCACTTTGGGCCAGGAATTCTACAGATGTAGGGCTGCTGAATGTGGCACCTGTCTCAATAACTCTGAAGCCAGGCACAATTCCAATCTATAAATATCAATATCGACTCAGACAGGAGCAGATTGATGGTATTGAGCAAACTATTAAGGGATTGCTGGAAGTTGGGATGTTGCAACCTACAGTTTCGAGCTAGAACACACCACTCCACCCAGTTCCAAAAGCTGATAAATCCCATTACCGTTTAGTCCATGATTTGAGACCTATAAATAAGGTTGTTGTTCCATCTAATTATAGAACTCCAAATCCTTATGTCATGATGAATGCTATTCAGCTTTAACACAAGTTTTTTACTTGTATAGACCTGGCAAATACATTTTTTGTGTGCCTCTGGATGCTAGGTCAAAGGGATCTGTTTGCATTTATTCATTCATTCATTCAACCTTTATTTAGTCAGGTAAATCTTTTGAACCTCATGGGCTCATTTACGAAAGCGACCTGCTAAAACTAAAGAACAATGAACAGCAATGGTAGAATTTCCTTAAACAATAAACAATAAACAAACAAACAATAAACAATAGAAAACAAAAGAGAGAAAAAAAATAAATATATATATATATTTTTTTTAACAAAGTATCAAAAAACTAGCAAAACATTATAAGGTAGACGTATAAAATCAAAGACAGGAACAAATCTGCATTGGTTTTTGCCAGGATTCCAACAGATTCTGAAAACCATTTAGAGAAGTCAAGGTCGAGAGCTTCAGATCTTTTTGTAAGATATTCCATGAAGCAGGAGCAGAGTAGGAGAAGGCCCTTTTTCCAAGTTCAGTCCTCACTGACGGAACACTGCAGGTAATCATGTCCTGAGAGCGCACACTGTAGCTGCACTCACGCAAAGACATGTAGGAGGAGATGTATGAGGGCAGCAGACCAAGAAGTGATTTAAAGATGAAAATGTACCAGTGGAAGAGTCTGCGTGAGGTTAATGATGTCCAGTTAACCAGTGAATACAGGGTGCAGTGGTGGGTACGATAATCACAACCAGTTATGAATCTTAGTGCACCATGATAGACCACATCCAACATCCGCAGGGTGCTTGTAGGAGCATTCATGTAGAGAATGTCACCGTAATCAATGGAGGGAAGGAAAGTCACAGATACAAGGCATTTCCTAACATTCAGTGATAGACATGATCTGTTTCTGAAAAAGAAACTGTTGTGAAAATAAAACACATTTTTTGTGCTTAGGGTCTTTATCCCCTCTTTAAACACAACTCTGGTTACTGAAGACATGCAATGGTATTTCCTGTTTACAAGAAAGAGGCTCTCTGGTAGTGGGGGAAGGAGAACAGTCTCTGAAACATAACTCCTCTTATCAGTTTAAATCAGGCTTAGAGCATGATGAGGAGTCCTGGCGCCTCTTTTTCAGTTTTAAGACTTTGCAGATATATGACTGGCAGGAAGTCACTGAAAGCCCCCCTGTTTGCGGTCTGTGTGAGCTGGAAAAAGGCATAAAGGTGTTCTTCTCTGAAAACTGCTCCATTTTGGGGGATAAATAAGTGTAGATATATAAGTGTGTAAAGCCACTTTAAGGCACAGATGACATGATTGCATAAACATTTGTAAAACTGTTAATACCTTGATCATAAAGCACTTGTGTATTAATTATATAATAGTTGTGTGTTAGTTTCAATCAGATTAAAAGTAGAACTGTGTAAGGCCAGCCTGTATAAATAAAGGTTGGATGGATGAATGAATATTATCCTTCCATCTCAAACCAAAAAAGGTTCGGCAGGCTGAAAAAAGCAAATGGTGTTTCCTGTTTCACCAAGAAGAGGCCTCTATCAGTTAAGGGGGAGGAAAAATACCCCACCAGAGAACAAAGAAGGGCCTCTGTGATTGGTGGAAAGCAGGAAATTCCCTGCAGGAGTATAAAAACATGAGTATCCTCCTCCATGCCAGTCAATGCAAGGAGCCGGCCATGGGGAAAAGCAGCCATCAAGGTCGTATGCGGAGTCTCCCTTGAAATGCAGAGCATTTCAATGTCCCCCTTTTTCCCCCTCTCTCCCTGCCTCCTCCCTTCTCTCTCTCTCTCTCTCTCTCTCTCTCTCTCTCTCTCTCTCTCTCACTGTCCACGTCTTTTAAACAAATGTAATGGCTTTTAGAAATAGAACAAATGTATTCTGTGACTTTTTAAACTTATGATTAATTAAACTGGTTTGGAACTTTAAGTGAGCGTTTGTCGTGTATTCAGCGTACCTCCTTTTTCTGATCCAAAGTGAACCAAACAACGAATTCTGGGGCGAGATAAGAATCAAAGCCAACAAAACCCAGTTTAACTTTCAGTTTCTTCACTAGGTTTTCCACGTGGAGTTTAAAAGAGAGATGCGAATCGATCAGGATACCCAGATATTTATAGGAATCAACAAACTCAATAGGGACACCATTTGAAGATAAAATCAGAGGAGGATCTGCTGGAACCGCCTTCCTATTTGAAAAAAACATCCCTTTTGTTTTATCAGCATTTAGGACAAGTTTGAGACGGAACAAATCTGACTGGATGATGTCAAAAGCGGATTGCAGTAACTGGAAAGCCTTAGCTACTGTTTTAGCTCTGCAATAAACAACTGTATCATCAGCATAGAAATGTAAGGATGCATCAGGGATGCAGTGACCTACATTAGCTATGTAGATTGTAAAGAGAGTGGGTCCTAAAACTGAGCCTTGTGGTACACCATTTTTAACTGTTAAATAGCTGGAAGAAGTACCGTTATGTTGAACACATTGCCTCCGATTGGAAAGATAGTTAGAAAACCAACCGATGGTGTGATCAGAGAAACCGATTTCTGAGAGCTTATGACACAGGATGTTATGATCCACAGTGTCAAAAGCTTTAGACAGGTCTAAGAAAAGTGCAGCACAATAGTCCTTAGCATCCAATGCTTCAACAACATCATTCAGAACCTTCAGAGAAGCAGTTGTTGTGCTATGTTTTTTCCTGAAACCAGATTGATGAAGAGGTAAGATGTTAAATGAGTCCAGATAGTTTTTGATCTGAGAGTTTATCAGTTTTTCTAGAACCTTGGCTAAGATGCAGAGTTTAGAGATCGGTCAATAACAGTGATGGCATAGTTACATTGAAAAAGTAACTTAGTTAAGTTACTGATTAGTCTTTGGGAAAAGTAACTTAGTTAAGTTACTGATTACTTGATTTGGAAAGTAACTAAGTTAGATTACTAAGTTACTTTATTAGTTACTTTCAGCTGCTGCTGCCAAGAGCCCTCTGTCACAATAAATAAAAAACGTAAATGTATTAATAAAATAATTACTAATAAAAATATTCAAAAACAAAATGGTCTTTCTTTACTTCATTAAACAAATAATATTTTTACAAAAAAGTATTTCTGTAAATACTTTTAAAAATAAATAATATAATAAAGACAGTCTTTCAACGTCAAAATCAGAGTTTTTTATTTTTATTTTAGGAAATTGTGTACACATGGTCTCTGTTACATCCAAACAAACATATGCTCTTGAATGCATCGTGAACTACCTGCATGCTGTGCGTTCTCCTGACACGAAATGGAGCTGTTGTAGATGAGCTTACCAGAAGAAACAAGAACAAAGAATGTATTTGTATGTAAATAAGACCTATTGACAGACCTATTGAGACGATTGATAGCTGCCATCAACACCAGTTTGTACACAGCAGGAGGTGTGTGTGTGTGGGGGGGGCTTTACCGAAGTCAAGCTTAGTTGTTTTGGTCGCGGGTGGGGGGGGACCTGCTGTATCAGCTCTCTCGGAGAGGCTCCATTGTTTTACTGAACAAGTAAGTGATTCTCATTCTCCTCCTCTCTCAGCTCCGTGTGCGCACCTCAGTCCAGTTCCTCAGGCACACACGCGCTGCATGGTGTGGTGTCAGGTTTCAAACAGCCCGCAGCTGACTGAATTTCCGCGTCTTTTTTTTAATCACTCCCCGGCCAAGAGACGCATTGAGGAAATAAAAATAAAATTACAGTACTACAGAAAATGACAAAAAAAAGTAACGCACAATAATTTAGAGAAAGTTACTTTAATCTGATTACTGAATTTTGAAAAGCAACGCGTTAAATTACTCGTTACTGAAAAAAGTGGTCCGACAAGAGTAACGCGTTACTTTGTAACGCGTTAGTGACATCACTGGTCGATAATTGTTCAATGAGGTGGGGTCACCTCCCTTCAGCAAAGGAAGAACAAAGGCTGTTTTCCAAGCATCCGGAATGGTGTTTTGGCTTATGGACAGATTAAAGATGTGGGTCACAGGGACTGTGATGATATGAGCAGCCAGCCTTAAGAAATAAGGTGGAAGTTCATCTGGACCTGCAGATTTTTTAGGATCAAGATCATTTAACAGTTTATTTACCTCACTGACTGAGAACGGAGAAAAAGAGAAGGTGTGATTAACAGATGGTTGACTTGTAGGAGGGATTTGATTTGTAGAAGTTTGATTATTAGATAAAGTGGCTGATTTTCCATTTGTAACTGTGTCAAATAATGAACTAGAAGCAACAAAATGTTTATTGAAACAGTTCAGGATCTCGTGCTTATTTGACACAGGAACAGAGTCAACAAGAAATTGTGATGGGAGGTCAGATGATTGGGGGGTGCCTGAGAGAGATTTGATGGTTTTCCAGAATTTTTTAGGATCGTTTAGATTTTTGGAGGTCTGAGATAAGAAGTAGTTACGTTTTGCGGCTTTGATGGCAGTTGTGCATTTATTCCTTAGCTGCCGAAATTTCAACCAATCAGTGTCTGAGTGTGATTTTCTTGCTGCGGCCCAAAGATGATCTCTCCAGTGCAGGAGATCAGCTAGTTCAGGAGTAAACCAGGGGCTGTCACGGCTCTTTATCCTGAACTGCCGGAAAGGTGCGTGTTTGTTTACAAAGTAAATGAAACTATCATGAAAATAGTTCCAAGCGGTGTTCACGTCATTGATTTGTAGGATACGTTGCCAATCAAAGAGGGATAGATCCCAAAGGAATGACTGTTCACTGAAACGTTTCAAATCCCTTTTTTGAATTATTCTGGGCTTAGCAGGTGGAAGTTTAGTAGATCTAAGAGCTGCTATTACGGAATGATCACTCAAAACGTTGGCAAATACACCTATACCAGGAAATTTGTGAGGTGCATTTGTGAAAAACAGATCTAAGATAGAAGATTTTTCGGGACATTTACCTTGGTAAACAATATACTTACAATAGATTACCACAAGGGTATGTGGATTCGCCTGCATTATTCAATCATGTTTTGAAGCAAGTCCTTACTGATTTGCCCTTACCACCAGGGGTGGTCTTACTTCAATATCTTGATGACATTCTGATAGCAGCGTCATCTTCAGAAGCTATTATGCAGGCATCTGAAACTGTGCTTAGACATTTAGCTCAGTGTGAATTTAAAGTGTCTAAACAAAAATTGCAGGTCAGACTTTCAAAAGTTTCGTTCCTTGGTAGACTCATCTCTTGTTCTGGCCTACAATTGACGCCATCTCAGAAGAGCTCAATTTTGAATCATTCTAAACCAGAAACTGTTAGGATGATGTTAAAATTTCTGGGGTTGATCAATTACAGTAAGAATTTTATTCCTGATTTCAGTCGCAAGGTAGCTCCTCTGAGAAGCCTCATTTCGGCTGTGGGTTATAAAAATTATGTGTCTCCACTGCAGTGGACAGAGGAAGCTGACAGGGTATTTGTTGAAATTAAACAAGCTTTGTTTAATGCGTGCTCTCTGCAGTGTCCTGACTATACTTTGCCATTTCACTTGGATGTGGATGAAAAAGATGGATTTGTGAATGCCGTCTTGTTTCAAAGAGGGAAAACTGACTCTGAGAGGCATGTTTTGATATATTATAGTTCAAAATTAGATCAAATTGAAGCCAGTCACCCTATCTGTGTGAGACATGTGGCGACCAGTGGAAAGTTTGTTTCAAAAACAGCACACATCACAATGGTAAGTGAAGTTTTTGTTCACACAATTCATGACGTAAAATCGTTTTTGGACTCTCAAGCATTCACATTTTCAATACAAAGAACTAAAAACCTCAGAAGATTATTACATAATTCACATATACATTTTACAAGCCAGGGGATAAATATGGCTGCACATATGGACACCACACAAAATCATAACGGCATTAGTGAAACCACAGAGGAAAGGAGATTACATGACAACCTTTCTAAAGATGCTTTAGAACAGCCAGACATGATACTATTCTGTGATGGGCATAGTCATCGAAATGAAACAGGAGCATTGGTCACTGCTTTTGTTGTGGTGGAAAGAAAGGATGCAGGTTTTGTTGAACTCAAGGCAGAAGTGATGAACCAACCAGCGTCCGCACAATTAGCTGAGCTAAAAGCTATAACAGAGGCTTGTAATGTTGCAGCAGGGAAAAAGGTTAATATTTATACAGACTCAGTGTATGTTTTTCAAGCAGTCTATGTCGACCTCTGTCATTGGAGGAGGAAAGGATTTGTCACCTCGTCTGGAGAGCCAGTCAGACATTTTAAACAATTACTGGAATTGTATTATGCATTACAGCGACGAGACAAGTGGCAGTAATAAAATGCAAGGGACATCAGAAAATTAATCATTTTATCGCTAAGGGAAACCATGAAGCAGATCAGGCTGCTAAAAAAGTGGCAGGCTATTTTTTAAGGACACAGATGGTCCAGGGACATGCGAAAAATAATTCTGAAGAGTATTTTGAAAAGGGATTTACTCTAGAGTATATCATCAAGAGTTACAAAATTCAGCCTCTCCACAAGAGAAGCAAACATGGTTAAACCATGGAGCTACAAAGGACTGTGAACAAATTTGGGGAAATCACGAGGGAAAAATAGCAACTCCAGCTGGGTTGTTCAACCTGTTATGCCAAGAAGCACATACCATGGGGCACTGTGGTACCTCAAAACTGATTGACTTAATCTCACAGAGTTGGTGGAACCCATATGCTTTTTCTATTGCAAAATATTTTGTACAGACTTGTGAAATATGTGTTCCCACCCACATTATGTTCCCACCATAATCCAAAAGTGGCTCTTAAAACTGGACTGGGTGGTTTCCAATGTCTCAGGTACCGTGGAAAGAGATTGTGATCAATTTTACTGACATGGGTGTTGAAAATAGAGTGAATGGAAAAAGATATTTACTCGTCTGTGTAGATCCATTTAGTAGGTGGGTGGAAGCTTATCCAACTAAAACTGAAAAGGCAAAAGAAGTAATAAAGTGGTTGACAAAGGAGTTGATCCCCAGATTTGGAGTTCCTTCAGTGATCAGATCAGATAATGGGACTCATTTTGCAAACGAGGAACTAAAAGAAGTTGAGAAATTGTTTGGCATTCGACATAAGTTTGGGGCTGTCTATCATCCTTCATCACAAGGTTTGGTTGAATGTGCTAACCGCACTCTTAAAAGGGAACACACATGCAAAATTCACTTTTTAATGTTTTTTTACTCAATTTTGGGTATTTACTTCATTAAAAAACAGTCCTTGTGCCAAAAAAATGCACCCAGTGGTTTATTTACTCTAAGTAGATTTATTTTACTGTGATAAGATACGTTTCGCCCCTCCCTGGGCTGCCACCTTACCGTGGTGGAGGGGTTTGAGTGTCCCAATGATCCTAGGAGCTATGCTGTCAGGGGCTTTATGCCCCTAGTAGGGTCACCCAAGGCAGACAGGTCCTAGGTGAGGGACGAGACAAAGCGCAGCCCACAAGACCCCTTATGATGAATAATATAAATGGAAACAATGTTCCCTCGCCCGGACGCGGGTCACCGGGGCCCCACTCTGGAGCCAGGCCCGGAGGAGGGGCACGTTGGCGAGCGCCTGGTGGCCGGGCTTTCACCCATGGAGCTCGGCCGGGCACAGCCCGAAGAGGAGACGTGGGTCCCCCTTCCCATAGGCTCACCACCTGTGGGAGGGGCCAAAGGGGTCGGGTGCATTGTGGAATGGGTGGTGGCCGAGGGCGGGGACCCTGGCGGTCTGATCCTCGGCTACAGAAGCTGGCCATTGGGACATGGAATGTCACCTCTCTGGTGGGGAAGGAGCCTGAGCTAGTGTGTGAGGTTGAGAGGTTCCGGCTAGAAATAGTCGGACTCACCTCAACGCATGGCTCTGGCTCTGGAACCAGTTTCCTTGAGAGGGGTTGGACACTCTTCCACTCTGGAGTTGCCCCTGGTGAGAGGCGCCGAGCAGGAGTGGGCATACTTGTTGCCCCCCATCTTGGTGCCTGTACGTTGGGGTTCACCCCGGTGAACGAGAGGGTAGCCTCCCTTCGCCTACGTGTGGGGGGACGGGCTCTGACTGTTGTTTGTGCCTATGCGCCAAACGGCAGCGCAGATTACCCACCCTTTTTGGAGTCCTTGGAGGGGGTATTGGAGGGTGCGCCTCCTGGGGACTCCCTTGTTCTGCTGGGGGACTTCAACGCTCACGTGGGCAATGACAGTGAGACCTGGAGGGGTGTGGTTGGGAGGAACGGCCCCCCTGATCTGAACCCGAGTGGTGTTCTGTTGTTGGACTTCTGTGCTCGTCATGGATTGTCCATAACGAACACCATGTTCAGGCATAAGGGTGTCCATATGTGCTCTTGGCACCAGGACACCCTAGGTCGTAGTTCAATGATCGACTTTGTTGTCGTCTCATCTGATCTGCGGCCGCATGTCCTGGACACTCGGGTGAAGAGAGGGGCGGAGCTGTCAACTGACCACTACCTGGTGGTGAGTTGGCTCCGATGGTGGGGGAGGATGCCGGTCAGACCTGGCAGACCCAAACGTATTGTGAGGGTCTGCTGGGAACGTCTGGCAGAGTCTCCCGTAAGACGGAGCTTTAACTCCCACCTCCGGGAGAGCTTTGAACACGTTCCGAGGGAGGCGGGGGACATTGAGCCCGAGTGGGCCATGTTTCGCGCCTCTATTGTCGAGGCAGCTTATCGGAGTTGTGGCCGCAAGGTTGTTGGTGCCTGTCGTGGTGGCAACCCTCGAACCCGGTGGTGGACACCGGCGGTGAGGGATGCTGTCAAGCTGAAGAAGGAGTCCTATTGGGCCTTTTTGGCCTGTGGGACCCCGGAAGCAGCAGATAGGTACCGGCAGTCCAAGCGGCATGCGGCTCGGGTGGTTGCTGAGGCAAAAACTCGGGCGTGGGAGGAGTTCGGAGAGGCCATGGAGAATGACTTCCGTACGGCTTCGAGGCGATTCTGGTCCACCATCCGGCGTCTCAGGGGGGGAAAGCGGTACGCGACCAACACCATTTATGGTGGGGATGGCGTGCTGTTGACCTCAACTCGGGATGTTGTGAGTCGGTGGGCGGAATACTTCGAAGACCTCCTCAATCCTACTGGCACGTCTTCCACTGAGGAAGCGGAGCCTGGGGACTTTGGGTCGGGCTCTCCAATCTCTGGTGCTGAGGTCGCCAAGGTGGTTAAAAAGCTCCGCGGTGGCAAGGCTCCGGGGGTGGATGAGATTCGTCCTGAGTTCCTTAGGGCTCTGGATGTTGTGGGGTTGTGTTGGCTTACGCGACTCTGCAATATCGCGTGGACATCGGGGGCAGTTCCCTTGGATTGGCAGACTGGGGTGGTGGTTCCCCTATTCAAAAAGGGGGACCGTAGGGTGTGTTCCAACTATAGAGGGATCACACTCTTAAGCCTCCCTGGTAAGGTCTATTCAGGGGTTCTGGAGAGGAGGGTCCGTCGGATAGTCGAACCTCGGATTCAGGAGGAGCAGTGTGGTTTTCGTCCTGGTCGTGGAACACTAGACCAGCTCTACACCCTCAACAGGGTCCTGGAGGGTGCGTGGGAGTTTGCCCAACCAGTTTACATGTGCTTTGTGGACTTGGAAAAGGCATTCGACCGCGTCCCTCGGGGGGTTCTGTGGGGGGTACTCCGGGAGTATGGGGTACCAGGCCCTTTGATATGGGCTGTTAGGTCCCTGTACGACCGGTGTCAGAGCTTGGTCCGCATCGCTGGCAGTAAGTCAGGCTCGTTTCCGGTGAGAGTTGGACTCCGCCAAGGTTGCCCTTTGTCACCGATTCTGTTTATAACTTTTATGGACAGAATTTCTAGGCGCAGCCAAGGTGTTGAGAGGATCCGTTTTGGTGGCCTTAGAATCGCTTCTCTGTTTTTTGCAGATGATGTGGTCCTATTGGCTTCATCAGCTCGTGATCTACAGCTTTCGCTGGAGCGGTTTGCAGCTGAATGTGATGCGGCCGGGATGAGGATCAGTTCCTCCAAATCCGAGGCCATGGTCTTGAGCCGGAAAAGGGTAGCGTGCCCTCTCCGGGTCGGGGAGGAGGTCCTTACCCAAGTGGAGGAGTTTAAGTATCTCGGGATCTTGTTCACGAATGAGGGAAAACTGGAGCGTGAGATCGATAGGCGGATAGGTGCAGCGTCCGCAGTGAAGCGGGCGCTGTACCGGTCTGTCGTGGTGAAGAGAGAGCTGAGTCAAAAGGCAAAGCTCTCAATTTACCGATCGATCTACGTTCCCACCCTCATCTATGGTCATGAGCTTTGGGTTATGACCGAAAGAACAAGATCTCGGATACAAGCGGCTGAAATGAGTTTTCTCCGCAGGGTGGCTGGACTCTCCCTTAGAGATAGGGTGAGAAGCTCAGTCATCCGGGAGGGACTCGGAGTAGAGCCGCTGCTTCTCCACATCGAGAGGAGCCAGTTGAGGTGGCTCGGGCATCTGGTTAGGATGCCTCCTGGACGCCTCCCTGGTGAGGTGTTCCGGGCATGTCCCACCGGGAGGAGACCCAGAGGAAGACCCAGGACACGCTGGAGGGACTATGTTTCTCGGCTGGCCTGGGAACGCCTTGGGATTCCCCCAGAGGAGCTGCTCCAAGTGGCTGGGGAGAGGGAAGTCTGGGCCTCCCTACTTAGGCTGCTACCCCCGTGACCCGACCCCGGATAAGCGGAAGAAAATGGATTGATGGATGGATGGAAGATACGTTTCGTTTTGAAATCATCGCGCTTGTGACGTCACAAGCGCCAGGACAACCCACCTCGAACCTGAGTCCAACCCCTCACCAGCAATCCCTGGTGCGGCTCAACCCACTTCAGTATAATACACGTCACGGTTGCCGAGCAGTTTTGGAGCTGACCCGGCGGTCATTTATTTATTTATTCATTTATTTAGCCCCCGGGGGGGCCAGCCACGCAGCACATCTTGAGTAAAACCAGAATGTTTTATTACCTTGTTTGAACTCTGTCTCGTTGAAACTGTGCACACACACACTCTCGCGGGGCGACAGTCTGAAACGTACAAGCACCACTGATCGATATACTTTTCAGATTAGCAATTTATTTATTTTAAGAATACCTTTCACTTCATCAAAATCTAATCAAAACTCCAGCGTTCTAAAAGTAGGTGGTTGTATTTCTTTCTTATACGATGAAGGACTGCTTTTGCTCACTGCCAGGTTGGCTCAGCGAGATAAATCACTGTTGTGGCACCCAAAGGACCGGGGTTCGCTTCCCGGCCACGGCATCTTTTTTTTTTTCGGAGAGATAGGGGTGAGGGCTGCAGGGAGCTGCTGGCTTTTGAGGACCGTGTGGGTCCGGTGACGGTCAGAGGTTGCCTCATACGGATAAATTAACTGGAAACACTCGGTGAACTTTGTGTGTGTCTGGATTGGATGTGCAGCCGCGGATCGAAGCGCCACATGCAACTAGCGGCTGTTTGTTACCGAAGGAGGAGGAAGAGCTAATTTTAGCCTCGGATTCGGGAGGGCATGATAAAAGGAGCAGCTAATGGCGGCGCGCACAAACAGCTTTTGGTAAGTTATCTTAAGCTAGCACTAACAGTAAGTCAAACGAGTAATTAAAAAAAGCTAATTTTGAAACAACAACAGATTTAAGATACTGGCTGTAACAGAGGGCGGAGTTGATGTAAACAGAGTTTTGACGGGCGTGGACTTCACAGCTCATTATCATAAACAGGTCGTTTAGAACGGAAGTTAGAAATGGCAGAATTAAAAAGGGTATAATTTATTATCTAATAAATATTTTGTGTATTAAATTCAATGAACAGGACTTCCGGTGGGACCATCACCACAATGGCCGCATAGTGAGAGTGCTCTGGGACGAACTGGAGTAATTAGAGAAATTCCCACTATATAATCCTAAGCAAATACACCAAAATAATAACTTTAAAAAGGGGGACAGGACTGAACCACAATTCTGAGACATAAACGTCGACTGAGGCCAGGTGGATGTGAAAGGAGAGACGCAGCAACAATTAGCAGCTAACAAAGTTTAAGCTAACGAACCACGAGGAGTAGCATCTAAAAAATGGCCGACACCGAACTGATACTGCAAGAACTAAAAGGGTTTCGTCAAGAAAACAAAGAACAATTTGAGACGATAAAAGAAGAAATTGCGAAGGTGAACACCAGGATGGAGGAGGCGGAGGGACGTATTGAAAAGGCAGAGGAAAGGATTCAAAATACGGAGGAGGTCATCACGGCTATGCTAAAGCTACATGCTAAGCTGGAGGACAAAGTTTTGGATCTGGAAAGTCGTTCCAGACGTGAGAACTTAAGGATATATGGGGTGCCAGAAGGATCCGAAAAGGAATCGACAATGATCTCATTTGTCGAAACCCTGCTTCGTCAGGGTCTTGAAATAAACGAGGACACCCCTGAACTCCACATCGAAAGAGCCCACCGGTCAGTGGGGCCGCAGCCGCCAGCTGACGCGCCTCCACGCTCCATCATAATAAAGTTCTTAAGCTCCAGAACCAAAGAGATGATACTCCGTAAAGCCTGGCAGAAGAAGGGCTTCAACTGGCAAGATAACCATATAAACCTGGACCACGACTATCCACCTCTCATACTTAAAAGACGAAGGGAATATACAGAAATCCGCAAAGTACTGAAGGAAAACAACGTCCCCTTCCAGACCCTCTTCCCAGCGAAGCTGCGCGTTAGATATGAAGACGGAACCAAGACTTACGACACAGTAGAGGAGGCATCAGAAGACCTGCTGAGACGAGGCTTCACCGTGACAACCATCAAACCTCCGGAGACGCTCAAGGAGCAGGTACAGCAGCTGTCCTGGACGAGAGCGAGCCGGAGAGCGGCGAAGGGCGCATCCAAACCCGGCCGGGGGCCCCCCCGGCTACAAGGAGAAGCTACGAACCTTCAAGAGAACAGATGCAGACCCCTCCGGAAACTAGCAGATCCTTCCCAGACTGAAGTCGACGTGAAAAGTTGTGAAACATCTTTAAATCCATAACTAGTGGTGGAAACAAACTCTTGAAATAACCGGTTCGTGCGGGACCTTTTTTTTCCCTTCTCTTTGTTTACTTTTTTTTCCGACATGGGACTGTGGCAGGTAAGGACCTCCCCCTCTGAACGGAGGAGGGGGAATTTCTCCTTCGAGCTCCTCAGGGGAGCTCAACAGGGTCGAGTTAACAGACCCCAGCCTAGGAAGTTACAAGGACTTGTAGTTAGTTTTATGTGTGTTATGTTAATTGTTTGTTCTCCGCTGGTTCTCGCGGGGAGGGGGAAATGCACCAGTTATTTGAGTGAAATGGAGAGGGGAATCACATAGATGAATAATAGATCTTTAAAAATAGCAACATTTAACATAAATGGAGTACTCAATCCAATTAAAAGGGAAAGAATCTTATCAAAATTAAAAAAAGATAAAATCCAAGTCGCTTTTTTGCAAGAGACACACCTCAACGACTCAGAACACGCTAAATTAAATAAACAGGGATTTAAACATGTTTACTTCTCTTCACATGGATCAGGGAGGCGGAGAGGAGTGGCGACCCTCATATCCAAGGCTGTAAATTACGAACATGTTTCAGAATATAAAGACAGTGAAGGCAGATTTGTTATGGTGACGGGCAAGGTAGAAGGAATCATGATAACACTCCTTAACGTGTATATACCTCCTGGAAGTAACTGGTCCTTTTATAAACAAATAGTTGACATAATAACAACAAAAAGCCAAGGGATCTTATTGTGTGGCGGAGATTTCAACGTCCGATTGAACCCAAAAATAGACTCATCAAATGGAAAATCAGACGCAAAAAACATTAGCAGAAGATTAAATACATGGTTGAATGAGGTGGGGGTCGTAGATGTTTGGAGAGAGAAAAACCCGAAGAGCAGAGATTACTCACACTATTCACATGCACACAACGTCTACTCACGCATAGATTACTTCTTTATGTTCAAGGGAGAGGTTTTTAGGGTAGACAGTTGTGAAATAGGACCTAGTACTCTTTCAGATCACAGCCCCATCTACATCTCAATCCGTCTGGATAGTAGGAGGAACTCCACTCTGTGGAGATTGAATTCTAACATTTTGAACAACTTGGTTATTAGAGACAAATTAAAACATGAAATTAAGTTATATTTAGAAAATAATGATAATGAGGAAGTTACCCCTTCTACGGTCTGGGACGCATTAAAAGCAGTAATTAGGGGTAAAATTATATCTATAACCTCATATGAGAAGAGAATTAGGGGGAAAAAACTCCAGGAATTAGAAGAGAATTTGAAAAGATTACAGACAGAACATGCAAAGTCTCCCAAAGATGACGAAACCAAACATAAGATTACAAAACTAAAAAAAGAAATAGAAGAAATAAATACTCAAGAAATCCAGAAAAAGCTTATGTTTATAAAACAACAATACTACGAGGCAGGGGGGAAATCCCTAAAACTTTTATCATATAGGTTAAGAAAACAACAAGCCTGCAGAACTATACATAAAATAAGAAACAGTGTAACAAAGGAAATAGAAACTAATCCAGAGAAAATCAAAAACTGCTTTCAAAAATATTATAAAACACTATATTCACAACCACAGACAAACAGCGACAACCAGATCGATGCCTTTTTGGGAAAAATCAATCTTCCAAATATCACTGACGAACAAAATAAGAAATTAATATCCAAAATTACAAAAGAGGAAATTCAAGCAGCAATCAGGAGAACTAAAAAGGGAAAATCTCCAGGGACAGACGGATTCACTACAGAATGGTACAAAATTATGCAAGACCAACTAATTCCAATATTAGAGAAAACATTCAACTGGATTTTAGAAAACAAAAGCATCAAAGTCAAAAAAAGTCAAAGTCAATTTTATTGTCAGATCTGCAATATGTACTGTACAGGACATACACAGGACCGAAATTGCGTTTCTCTCAGTCCCTCGGTGCAACAGTAAACATCTAAACATTGAAACACTGAAACATATAATAATTGACATAAGCATAAAATAGTAAAACTATCACTGTCCTGAGTTTCCCCCCCTCATGGCGAGAGGCAGTGATTTCAGTCATACCGAAGGAAGGGAAAGACAAATTGGAATGCGGGAGTTATCGTCCTGTAAGTCTGCTAAATAATGATTACAAACTTTTTACCTCCATATTATCCAAAAGAATAGAAGTGATTTTACCAGCTTTAATTCACAAAGACCAGACCGGCTTTGTCAGACAAAGACAGACCCAAGACAACATCAGAAAAACATTACACATTATGAGAGAAGTCACTCAGCAAAAACTAGAGGCACTGATATTAAGTTTGGATGCTGAGAAAGCATTTGATTCAGTGGGGTGGTCCTTTTTATATAAAGTGCTTTCAAAATTTGGATTTCATGACACGATAATTGACACGTTTAAATCGCTGTATACTGAACCAACAGCTAGAATTAAAATCAATGGAGATTTGACTAGTTCATTCATTCTGGAAAGAGGAACGAGACAAGGGTGCTGTGCTTCCCCGTTACTTTTTGCTTTGTTTATTGAACCCATTAGCCAACTGATCAGACAGACGCCAGATATAAAAGGGATTACAATGACATCTGGGGAGCAGAAATTATCCTTGTTCGCTGACGATTTATTGTTAAGTATAACACAACCCACACAGACAATCCCAAATTTGATGAAGTTGCTAAAAGAGTTTAGTTTAATCTCGGGTTACAAAATTAATATAAATAAAACTCAAGTATTAACATTTAATTATAACCCACCATCGTCAATTAGAAATGCGTACAACTGGAATTGGGAGGCTGAGTCAATCAAATACCTGGGCGTTTCATTACCTAGGGACTTCTCAAAACTGTTTGATATAAATTATGGCCCACTAAATCAGAAAATAAAGTCAGATTTACATAGATGGAATGTTATACCCTTTTTAAGTTTAAGCGCTCGGATAGAATCAATAAGGATGAATATTCTCCCACAATTGCTCTACTTATTTCAGTG
>JBBPBX010029850.1:0-10712 GCA_038048925.1 Garcialebias charrua
ATTTCAACTGCAGGAACGTCCAGTTTACATGCAAAGTCAATGGGGGACGCACCTCCATGCGCCTCCTGGCGTCTTGCGTCACGTCGCGTGCGTGTTGAGCGTGCTGGAGAGCGATTTCCGTGCACGTGAACCCGCGTCAACCTCCAAAGCACGCCTCCAACATGCTGAAGATTTCGCCGTTCAACTTTCAAACGCCGCTCAAACTCTACCCGATTGGTTGGTGTGTCAACCAATCAGGGAGAGTCGGGGGAGAAGAGAGGGGGTCAGGGGGAGAGTCCCTATGTGACGCGGAAACCAGTGACGCGGAAACCATTGCGCATGTGACGTATTGTTTGTGGAACACAGAAAAAACCCGCGGAGTCATGGAATATGGAAGAGAAACTCATTGTAGCTGTGTGTTCGCGACAATTCCTTCACAACCAGTCAAGTCTGCTCCACAGAGACAGAAATAAAGAGCTCCTCACCTCGCGGAGTGCATTGACGACTCGGTACACCGGTAAGCTCCTCCCCCACACCCCCGCAGCAGCAGGGTTGCCAGATAAACATGAATTTTATTTATTTATTTATTTTTACCCCTTTTCAGTGCAAATGTTCACTAAACTCAACACATTATTAATCTTATCAGACCCTCACGCAGCAAATATGACAGTTTGGGTAAAAAAATAAAAAATAAGCAACAGTACTAGATGATTAATTAATTTTTATCTGGCAACCCTGCGCAGCAGTTTTCTGGGTAGTTTCGCTTCTGGCTTTTTGGTCTGGACACAAAGTGCGTCCACTTGCGTGCGTGTTGAGCTTTTTTGCAGTTGAAATCGCGTTCGGTCTGGATGTACCATATGAGTTGTGGGAGACAAAGTTTTTAGCCCACTTACGTCTGCTTGGGCTGAAGGACACAATATTACTGAGGGGCGTACCCGATGACGTGGAAGAAGACGCCACCAAAAATGAAGAAGCATATGCTGAATTAATTCAAGTCTTGGATGATAAAAGTCTTTCTCTTGTCATGAGAGATGCTGCAGATGATGGCAGAAAAGCCTTGAAGATCCTCAGAGACCACTATGCAGGTTCTGGTAAGCCAAGAGTGATCAGTCTGTACACGGAGCTGACATCTCTACAGAAAGGTGTCAATGAAAACGTCACTGACTATATTATCCGGGCAGAAACTGCAATCACGGCGCTGCGTAATGCAGGAGAAGTTTTGAGTGATGGCCTGTTGACAGCAATGATTTTAAAAGGACTGCCTGATGAGTTCAAACCATTCTCTGTTTATGTGACACAGAGTGATGAAGAATTAACTTTTGCACAATTTAAAACGAAGTTGAGAAGCTATGAGAGCACAGAAAAGTTATGTGTTGCTGGCTCAACTGAAGACAGTGTGATGAAAATTAAAGGAAGAGACAACTGGAAATCAAAAATCACCTGTTACAACTGCGGCCAGAGAGGGCACAAAGCCCTGGATTGTTCTTCAACCTCGGGCGAGCGCAGAGAGCTGAAACAGTGGTGTGGTTTCTGCAAGAGCACCACGCATAAAGACGTAAATTGTCGGCGGAAGGGACGAGACAAGATTAAACAAGCGATGGATGAGGAGGACCACACGTTCGCTTTCAAGGTGAAGCAAACCAACGACGCCCAGATCTACGGCATGAAGATGAAGGGCCTCATGGTCGACTCTGGTGCAACAAAGCACATTGTGACAGACGCTGCAAAGTTCAAGGATTTCGACTCGACTTTTAAGCCTCAAAGCCATGTTTTGGAGTTGGCTGACGGCGAGAGGGCCAGTGGGATCGCACTGAAGAAAGGCACCGCAAGAGTTCATCTGAGAGACAGCAACGGCCGAATTGTGGAGATAATGTTGATGGATACATTATACGTGCCGTCGTTCTCCCAGGATATATTTTCTGTGAAAGCTGCAACTGCCCATGGAGCAACAGTCATCTTTAAAGAGGGACAGAATCGGCTCATCCATAAAAATGGTACAGTTTTTGATATAGATGTTTATGATAGAATGTTCTATTTAAATACCTTGATGATGACGTTGATGAGTGCAATGCCTGCTATGACATCCAGACGTGGCATGAAATATTAGGTCACTGTAATTATGATGATGTGTCAAAGTTGGAAGGTGTTGCAGATGGAATGAAAATTAGAGGTAAAACTGAAAAACCTGATCTAAAATGTGAAATATGCATACAGGGTAAATTTACTCAGACCAGGAGTAGAGTTCCTGATGAAAAAGCTAAAAATGCACTAGATCTTGTACATGCAGATCTGGCTGGACCTATAGAACCAGCTGCTAAAGACGGGTTCAGATATACCTTAGCTTTCACAGACGATTATTCAGGTGCTATATTTACCTATTTTCTGAAAGCTAAGAGTGATACTGTGAAAGGAACAGAAAAGTTTATAGCAGACGTGGCACCTTATGGGAAAATAAAGTGTTTAAGATCAGATAATGGAACTGAGTTTACGTCTAAAGAGTTCCAATCATTGCTTAGTCAAAATTAGCCTGGCCCTCGCCATTCCTACGCAGCTCCGCTCAATTCTCATTTCCCTTCACTGCTGGGTCTGGGACTTCTCCCATCCACAAGGATATCTCCGGTAGATTTTTGACCGGACCAATCAGAGAACAGAAGGCGGAGTTTTGAACGACGTCGACTGACGTCGTCATTCAAAATGGCTGCCGCCACGAAGGAATTTTCAATAAAACAAGGTAAAAAACTATTATTTCTCTGCTGAGAAAAAATATATTTCTTAGCTGACGTTATATCAGAAGTGTTCCTGAGCAATCAGAGAGCAGAAGGCGGAGTTTTGAACGATGTCGACTGACGTCGTCATTCAAAATGGCTGCCGCCACGAAGGAATTTTCATCAAAACAAGGTAAAAAACTATTATTTCTCTGCTGATAAAAAATATATTTCATAGCTGACGTTATATCAGAAGTGTTCCTGAGCTTAACAGTTCCTAAATCAATTCACGAAATGGTCAAATCTGCTGGATTTAAATAGTTTCGGTTTGACATTTTCCAAACAGCCTCGGGTGCGCTACGAAAATAAATGATAAAAAATCGAATTTTATCTCAAATGTTTCATCTAGGCCAACAGTCAGTAAATTAGAGACATATAATTACACACTGGTAGCAGAAAAAATATCCACCGAGTGGTTTCTGAGCTTTTTATCTGAATAGCCTGGACCTCGCCAGGCTAAACTAACAAAACTCCGCCTTCTGTTCTCTGATTGGTCCATTCAAAAATCTAACGGAGAAATCGCTGTCTATGGGAGAGATGCCAGACCCTAGTCCAAAGCGAAGTGAAGGACATGGGTCTGGTTTCAACCAGGCTAAGTCAAAATGCTATAAAACATGAAACTTCTGCTCCTTATTCTCCCCATCAGAATGGGACAGCTGAGAGAACATGGAGAACTGTCTTTGAAATGGCAAGATGCATGCTAATTGAGAGTATTCTGCCTAAAAATTTATGGACCTATGCAGTTCAGACGGCTGCAATTATCCGAAACAGATGTTACAACAGACGTGTTGAGCAGACTCCATATTATATGATAACAGGAAAGAAACCTGATCTGTCTAAAATGAGAACTTTTGGATCTGAATGTTATGCATATAAATATGATAAGAAAAAATTGGACCCACGTTGTGAAAAGGGAATTTTTGTTGGTTATGACAAAAATAGTCCTGCATATCTTGTTTTTTATCCAGATACAGGAAGAGTACTTAAGAATAGACTGGTAAAATTTATCACAAAAAGTACCAATGAATGTGACACTCAAACTGACGACCTAGATGAGAATATTTACCTCAAAAAGAAAGTTGAAAGTGAGCAATTAAAACCAGATTTGAGTACAATTATCTCACAAGAGAATAAAACTGAGACTTATGATACAGAAGAGAACTTAGATCAAAGTGAAGGTAACCTTGGTGCACGTTATCCTACAAGAGAAAGGAGACCTCCCAAGTATTATCAGGATTATGAAATGAAATGTGAAGCTGATCAAGTGAACATGAACATTGACTATTGTTATAGGATTGCATGTGACATGCCTAGAACAGTGAAAGAAGCTATGAGCTCACCACAATCAGAATTATGGGCCAAAGCTATGAAGGAAGAAATGGACTCTTTGATAGAGAATAATACTTACATCCTAACTTCATTACCAGAGGGTAAGCAAGCAGTGGGGGTTAGATGGGTATTTATTATTAAAGAAAATCCTATTGAGACACTTAATGAAGCTAGATACGTAGCTAAAGATTATAATCAAGTTGCTGGTATTGATTAAGATGTGACTTTTTCACCAACAGCAGATATGACTTCTGTGTGTATTCTAATGAAGCTTGCTGCTCAATATGATTTGGAATTGCATCAAATGGATGTTAGAACAGCATATTTACACGCCCCTATTGACTGCGAGATATTTTTAGAGTAATAACAGAGACGAGAGATAAATGCATTTTAATGTTCCCTCCACAGAAATTGTCCTGTAAATCTCTGAAGCATCGACTGCTGTGCATCCTTTCCCAGAGATGCAGACAAAAACCCGGCTTTGGGGTCTGGTGTAGAAAACTGGGTTGAGTGGGGGGTGTTTAATGGACTTGGTGTCTCTTTCATTTTTGTCACGTTATCCTTGATGAATTGGTTTTGTGGGTTGTCTTTCATTCTGTGTTTTGACCAAAGTCCATTCCTCTTTGTTGCAGTGACACAACGGGTTGAATAAAATCAGATTTAGACTTTTCACAGTCAAGATAAAATAAGGGTCAGAAACGGGGACTGAGGCGTGGTAATTTATTTTGGTCATTTCTACAGCACTGAACTTTTCTTTCCTCATTCTTGAAGGCATAATGTATTATGTGAAAAAAATTGTAGTGATATTTCATGATATTGTTTTTGGTATGTAAATGTATTATGTCAACATAAGAACAAGAGGGGGGGTTGAGTTTTATACTATGTTCTTGTTGACTTCCTGTTGTGGGCGGAGACTTACAAAGGAGGGTGCAATCTGCTAATAAAAGGCCAGCTGCTCTGATGAGCGCATCTTCTCACTCAGGCCAAATGCAACTGATGGTGTGTTGTGTTTTCCTCCGTCATTATCCGTCATTTCCAACCCTTGCTTTAAACAATGGCTGCGTCAACATGGACTATAGCAAGTTCACCTGGACTATAGAAAGTACACCTGGACTATAAAAAGTACACCTGGACTATAGAAAGTACACCTGGATTATAAAAAGTACACCTGGATTATAGAAAGTTCACCTGGACTATAGAAAGTACATTTGGTCTATAGAAAGTACACCTGGATTATAAAAAGTACACCTGGATTATAGAAAGTTCACCTGGACTATAGAAAGTACATTTGGACTATAGAAAGTACACCTGGACTATAGAAAGTACACCTGGACTATAGAAAGTACACCTGGACTATAGAAAGTTCACCTGGACTATAGAAAGTACACCTGGACTATAGAAAGTTCACCTGGACTATAGAAAGTACACCTGGACTATAGAAAGTACACCTGGACTATAGAAAGTTCACCTGGACTATAGAAAGTACACCTGGACTATAGAAAGTACACCTGGACTATAGAAAGTTCACCTGGACTATAGAAAGTACACCTGGACTATAGAAAGTACACCTGGACTATAGAAAGTACACCTGGACTATAGAAAGTACACCTGGACTATAGAAAGTACACCTGGACTATAGAAAGTACACCTGGACTATAGAAAGTACACCTGGACTATAGAAAGTACACCTGGACTATAGAAAGTACACCTGGACTATAGAAAGTACACCTGGACTATAGAAAGTACACCTGGACTATAGAAAGTACACCTGGACTATAGAAAGTACACCTGGACTATAGAAAGTACACCTGGACTATAGAAAGTACACCTGGACTATAGAAAGTACACCTGGACTATAGAAAGTACACCTGGACTATAGAAAGTACACCTGGACTATAGAAAGTACACCTGGACTATAGAAAGTACACCTGGACTATAGAAAGTACACCTGGACTATAGAAAGTACACCTGGACTATAGAAAGTACACCTGGACTATAGAAAGTTCACCTGGACTATAGAAAGTTCACCAGGACTATAGAAAGTACACCTGGATTATAGAAAGTTCACCAGGACTATAGAAAGTTCACCTGGACTATAGAAAGTACACCTGATCTATAGAAAGTACACCTGGACTATAGAAAGTACACCTGGACTATAGAAAGTACACCTGGACTATAGAAAGTACACCTGGACTATAGAAAGTACACCTGGACTATAGAAAGTACACCTGGACTATAGAAAGTACACCTGGACTATAGAAAGTACACCTGGACTATAGAAAGTACACATGGACTATAGAAAGTACACCTGGACTATAGAAAGTACACCTGGACTATAGAAAGTACACCTGGACTATAGAAAGTACACCTGGACTATAGAAAGTACACCTGGACTATAGAAAGTACACCTGGACTATAGAAAGTACACCTGGACTATAGAAAGTACACCTGGACTATAGAAAGTACACCTGGACTATAGAAAGTACACCTGGACTATAGAAAGTACACCTGGACTATAGAAAGTACACCTGGACTATAGAAAGTACACCTGGACTATAGAAAGTACACCTGGACTATAGAAAGTACACCTGGACTATAGAAAGTACACCTGGACTATAGAAAGTACACCTGGACTATAGAAAGTACACCTGGACTATAGAAAGTACACCTGGACTATAGAAAGTACACCTGGACTATAGAAAGTACACCTGGACTATAGAAAGTACACCTGGACTATAGAAAGTACACCTGGACTATAGAAAGTACACATGGACTATAGAAAGTACACCTGGACTATAGAAAGTACACATGGACTATAGAAAGTACACCTGGACTATAGAAAGTACACCTGGATTATAGAAAGTACACCTGGACTATAGAAAGTAAACTTGGACTATAGAAAGTTCACCTGGATTATAGAAAGTACACCTGGACTATAGAAAGTACACCTGGACTATAGAAAGTACACCTGGATTATAGAAAGTTCACCTGGATTATAGAAAGTTCACCTGGATTATAGAAAATTACCTGGACTATAGAAAGTACACCTGGACTATAAAAAGTACACCTGGACTATAGAAAGTACACCTCGACTATAGAAAGCAAACCTGGACTATAGAAAGTACACCTGGACTATAGAAAGTACACCTGGACTATAGAAAGTACACCTGGACTATAGAAAGTACACCTGGACTATAGAAAGTACACCTGGACTATAAAAAGTTCACCTGGACTATAGAAAGTACACCTGGACTATAGAAAGTTCACCTGGACTATAGAAAGTTCACCTGGACTATAGAAAGTTCACCTGGACTATAGAAAGTTCACCTGGACTATAGAAAGTTCACCTGGACTATAGAAAGTACACCTGGACTATAGAAAGTTCACCTGGACTATAGAAAGTTCACCTGGACTATAGAAAGTTCACCTGGACTATAGAAAGTTCACCTGGACTATAGAAAGTTCACCTGGACTATAGAAAGTACACCTGGACTATAGAAAGTACACCTGGACTATAGAAAGTTCACCTGGACTATAGAAAGTACACTTCGACTATAGAAAGGTCACCTGGACTATAGAAAGTACACCTGGACTATAGAAAGTACACTTCGACTATAGAAACCACATCTGGACCTTCATTCTGTGTCTGTTTCTACTTCCTGTCCTCTCAGACCCAGCCGGTCGAAGCAGATGTTCGCTCGTCCTGAGCCTGGTTCTGCTGGAGGTTTCTTCCCGTTAAAGGGAGTTTTTCTTTCCACCGTCTCCTTTGTGCTTGCTCAGGATGGGAGACTGTTATAAAGTGAAGATTCAACACAATCTGCTGCTTCTTAGATAAATAACTTTACCAATTATTTTTATAATGTTCTGAATGTTTCTGTTCAGTGTCCTGAGACAACTTCTGTTGGGACTTGGAGCTATAGAAATAAACTGAATTGACTTTTCAGAGATTAGAGGCCAACGTCAAGGTCAAAGGTCATCAGTTTCAGATCCCCCCGGTGGTCTGTTAGTGGAGGAGCTGCTCTGTTGGTCCTCAGTGTGAGGACACAAACCCCTTGTTTGTGTCAGGGAGTGTACCTGCAGCTGAAGGACGTGGTGTTCCTGCAGGTTCCTGATGTCCTCCTGATGCTGCACAGCGTTGTTCTTCATGTTCACCTGCTCTTGAACACATCAAACTTCAGCAGAACGTTTCTAGCCTTTAGCTGCTGAGAACCTCGAGGGTTCCTCACCCACCTCCACCTCTTGGAGGCGTCTCTCGAACCATCCTTTGGTTCCCTCCATGGCCTGAAGCTGAGCCTGCAGCTCCTCCACCTGCAGCTGGAACCCCTCCAGCTCCTTGGAGCGAGCCTGAAAACCAACCAGGAGGAGGATCAAGCTGCTGCTCCACCTTGGTCCAGACCTCCACCCTCCATGATTACCTTCTCCTCTCGCAGCTGCAGCCGGAGCTCCTCCTCACAGCGACTCTTGTCTTCGTGGAGACCTCGCAGCTCCTTCTCATACCGAGCTCGGACCCCCAGAACCTGGCAGGAGGTAACGAGAGACAGGAAGTCACTCAAAACAACGTGATGAAGACGAACAGAAGACATGATGAAGATGACCTCACCTCCTTCTCGTGCAGCAGATTCAGGTCTGACAGCGCCTCCTTGTGGTCAGACTTCAGCTGGTTCAGCTGTATGGCCATTTCATCCAACATGGCCTTCCTCTTCTCTGCTATCTGAACACACACACACACACACACACATACACACACACACACACACACACACACATTAAACACCACTTGCTTCTGCTAAGGTCGGACGCTCCCCCTCCCACTCCGTTTTGCTTTGCTGCTTTGTCTTGTCTGTGAAACTGTCTGAGAGCCTCTCTTCTACAAAATCTTCTGAATCATAACTATGGACTTGGATTGTTCAGTTGGTCCCTCAACACAACTGATAACATTTATTTAAAAAGAAGACAGGCTGTAGCAGATTTGTCCTGTTAGCATGCACACATCTGGATATCTCATCTACTTGAAGATTTGATGATGTGTCTATCTCTGCTGTCATCTGTGGATCTTAAGGACACATATTTAATTGGATTTATGATAACTGGTTCCTGCTTTTTGGATTCGGCTGGTTGTTGGTTTTATCTACAATTAAGGAAGTCGTCAGCAGCAAATTAGGACCCGGTCACGCTGCTTGCCTTTGTGATGGCTTGGTTTGTGCCTTGAGTACCCAGACTCAATTGCCTTGGGCAGAATGGATCAGATCTCTGGGATTTTTACTCAGGCACGTTCCATCGGTGTGTGGCCACATAATTTGGACATTTCTGAACTGTTTTTGGACCAACACAGACTCAAGGCAGATGCCATTATGTTCTGCCTGTACCCAAAACAACTGTGTGTTTATCTGAATCTGGCTCCCCCGGCTGGCCTTGAAGGCCACCTTATCTGAATACGCCTGGAGGACATGTAATCTGATGCTCAACCCCGCCCATCGGGGAATTCCACCGTCAACCAGAGTGAACCAGCTGAATAAACATTGTGTCATCATTTCAGGACTCGTGGATTCTCATTAGCGTTGACCTTGGCCATTCCCTGACCTCGAGAATGTTTACGGATCTCATCAGAGGAGCTGTTGATTATTCCATCCTTATCAGAACTCTTACAGTGACCTCAAGAGCTTCTATGGACATTGCTCACCGTTCTCTGTGTCATTGTGTCAATTGTCACTGTGTTGTTTACACTGTGTTGTCATGTTATTTGTGTTGTTGTTTATAGTCTTGTTGTTTACACTGTGTTGTAATGTTATTTGTGTTGTTGTTTATAGTCATGTTGTTTACGCTGTGTTGTCATGTTATTTGTGTTGTTGTTTATAGTCTTGTTGTTTACACTGTGTTGTCATGTTATTTGTGTTGTTGTTTATAGTCTTGTTGTTTACACTGTGTTGTAATGTTATTTGTGTTGTTGTTTATAGTCATGTTGTTTACACTGTGTTGTCATGTTATTTGTGTTGTTGTTTATAGTGTTGTTTACACTGTACTGTCATGTTATTTGTGTTGTTGTTTATAGTGTCGTTTACACTGTGCTGTCATGCTATTTGTGTTGTTTACATTGCTGTTGTTTACACTGGTTTGTCATGTTATTTATGTTGTTGTTGTTTACACGGTGTTGTCATGTTATTGGTGTTGTTGTTTATAGTCTTGTTGTTTACACTGTGTTGTCATGTTATTTGTGTTGTTGTTTATAGTCATGTTGTTTACACTGTGTTGTCATGTTATTTGTGTTGTTGTTTATAGTCTTGTTGTTTACACTGTTTTGTCATGTTATTTGTGTTGTTGTTTATAGTCATGTTGTTTAAATCAAAAAAGGCGTTCAATACAGAACAACTGGACTTTATTTGTAACAAACAAGACGTTTCGCTCATAATAATAATAATAATAATTAATTCAATTTATAACGCACTTTTCATTACTGAAAATCTCAAAGTGCTACACATATATTGAATGCTACACACATTCATAAACCGGTGGCGGCAGACTACCATGCAAGGTGCTTTCCAGTCTTACCGGGAGCAACTCGGGGTTAAGTGTCTTGCCCAAGGACACAACGACACATTACTAGCTGGAAACGGCTCTGTGAACTCTGTGGACGTCTCAGGC
>JBBPBX010029851.1:0-35611 GCA_038048925.1 Garcialebias charrua
GGTACACTGTCGTTGTCGGCTGGTACATTGTTGTTGTCGTCGTCAGGACCCTCGGAGACATCGTCAGGCACCGAGGAGTAGTCGGGCGCCGTCGAGGAGCAGTCGGACGCCGAGAGGGGCGACGTCAAGGAGCAATCGGGCGCCAAGACGGGCGTCGAGATTGGTGACATCGAGGAGCAGTCGTCGGGCGCCGAGACGGGCGATGAGACGTCGTCAGGCGCCGAGACGGGCGATGAGATTTCGTTGGGCACCGAGACAGGCGATGGGACGTCATCGGGCGCCGAGATGGGCAATAAGACTTGGTCGGGAGCCGAGACGGGCGATAAGACTTGGTCGGGTGCCGAGACGGGCGATAAGACTTGGTCGGGTGCCGAGACGGGCGCCGAGACGGGCAATGAGACCTCGTCGGGTGCCAAGACGGGCAATGAGACCTCGTCGGGCGCCGAGACGAGCGATGAGACGTCTGAAGTCGGCGAGTCGGTCGTCGAGACGTCTTTAGGCGAGGAGTCGTCTACAGCCGTCGAGGAATCGCAGTCTGCATTCGATGAGCCGTGGTCTGCAGCCGATGAGCCGTGGTCTGCAGCCGATGAGCCGTGATCTGCAGCCGATGAGCCGTGGTCTGCAGCCGATGAGCCGTCATCGGTATCTGTAGCCGGAGGGTTGTCATCGGTCTCTACAGCTGGAGGGTCGTTATCGGTCTCTGCAGCTGGAGGGTCGTCATCGGTCTCTGCAGCCGGATGGTCGTGGTCTGCAGCAGCCGAAGCATTGTGGTCTGCAACAGCCGTCGAGTCCGGCGAGAGGTCTGTAGGCGTCGAGTCCAGCGAGAGGTCTGCAGGCGTCGAGACCAGATAATCCGGAGCAGGCGGCGAGACCAGATGAGCTGGAGCGGGCAATGAGACCTGAAGAACCGGAGCGGGTGGAGAGAGGGCTTGGGTCCCACGTCGACCTCTCCTTCTGCGGCGGCGAGGAGCAGGGCCGGCAAGTGGGTCACTCTTGACACCCACTGAACAAGATGGCTCCGGATCCGAGGGCGAGACCACAGTGGCTGGCACCAAGGGTAGGGCAATAGCTTGCAGGAGACGAGAGTGTGACTGTTGTCTATCGGTCCAGGCTTCAGCAAAAAGTCCAAACAGCCATGGGTCATCACCTATGATCTCCAACCGGGTAAACACCTCTATAAAGTCCTCACTGGCCACCAACCTCTCCTGTAGATCATAGGAACTGGCTACAGTGTCAATATATTTACGGGTTACCTGGTGGAGTAGGTCCCATTCGGAGTAGCGATCGGTGTTGTTCACAAAACCTGCTGGGTCTGGGTCTGGTCCGGTCATTCTGTCAGGTTCCTCTGGTGTTAGACCCACGTGCAGGTGAGTGAACGAGGTAGGAATTTAAAATAATAATAATTTATTTTAAACAACAAAACAAGAAGCTGTCAGGACAGCAAAAAACTTACTCTGGCAAACTGGAGCAGAAACAGTTGAGGACATCAGAGTAGTGAGGAGAGGACTGAATTGTCTGTGTAAACAGAACAATGACCGGACACAGAGTGGAGGAGAGGAAGGCTTTTTATAAGGCAGAGGGGGAGTGAGTAATGAGAGCAGCTGGGTAGGTGGCTGATTAGAGCAGGTGTGAATGATTAGAACTGAGGACTGGAGACAAGAGGTAGACTGAGGAGTGAGTGAGAAATGACAGAATTGAATGAGGTACACAGAAACAGAAATCACAAAGATCAGAACAACAAAAGTATGACAGGCGGGAAACACAAATAAACATAAAGAAACAGACAGAGACAGAGCCTGACAGGAGGGGAACACAAATAAAAATAAAGAAACAGACAGGGACAGAGCCTGACAGTGTGTTTCCAACAAGAGGAGCTAAAATACCAGCCAGATGTCTAGTAACATTGTATGTCACAGAGTTCATGCTGCTGATGATGGGTCTGAGAGGTGTATCTTCTTTGTGTATTTTTGGAAGTCCATAAAGACAGGGAGTGGCTTCCCCCATGTACAATCTATAATACAATGATCAATTGATTGTTTTCTCCTTTTCAAGTTTTTGCAGATAATCTGTGACTTTCTTTTTAAAGGTGTAAATTGGGTCCCTCTTCAGGGGCTCACAGGTGTTCCTGTCACTCAGTAGTGTAGTTTTTTTTTTCTTCTGGTAATCAGATGTGTTGAGGACTACTGTGCATCTTCCTTTGTCAGCTTGTAAAATGGTGATGTTTTGGTCTTGGCTGAGTGATGTTATAGCTATAGGTATGCTATAGTTATAGCATATTGTTATAGGTATCAGGGGTGTTTTAGCAAGTAGATGATCTGCTGTAAAGTGGTGTTTCTGCCAGTTTGTGTAATCTCTGTCTGTCCTTGCAGCCAAAATCATTGCAGGAGACACAAACATAAAGGCACTCAGAAGCAAATGTACACATCTGAGGTGTGTGTGTGTGGGGGGGGGTGTCTACCAAACTTTTGTTGTACTCACGCACATCCACAGAGAGGAACATGGAAATACAAATACACCCACACATAGTTTCTGTAGAGGAGACAGGGCTTCTCAGACAGCCACAACTTTTGATCAAATCTGCAACACCTTCAGAAAATCGAATGCTCAGATTGTGTTTATGAAGACAGTGTTTACTTTGTAAAGCATTTACCAGTGTTTGTTCAAGACTCATAAATTAGATAACTCTGTTCGTAGATATTTAAAAAGAGATTAACCCTAATACTGAGGTCTCTGGGGTCATTTTCACCCAAGGGCAGCAGGGTTCAAATAATGACACTTCATATTGAAGTGGATGATACAAGTTGGTGATGAAGTTACTCCACCATCATAACAGCAGAATTCACCTAACATGATTTAATTTAAAAATAACACAATCAAAATGATTTGATTTTTGTTGAAATGGCAGAAACTTTTTATTTTACAGTATTGATCTCATATATGACATTCAAAATGAGTTTGACACTGTGATAAAAACATAATGCTGAATATTTGTGTAGTAAAAAGTAACTTAAAATAAACTGTAAGCCAGGTATCATCGTAGAGATGAAGAAAATCAAATAAAGATGCAATTGATAATTTATTTTTACTCATGTGTGCTTGTTTTCATGTGTCTGACTCATCTAGAATGATCTTGTGGACCTCTGGGCAGATTTTAATGACACTTTCAACCCATTTTAAGATGACCACCACCATTAAGCAATATTAAACACAAAAATAGATGTAACTTGGTCAATTTTCTGATACTGGGCCAATATTTGATGTTCTGGTGGCTGGAAATCATTCACATCACATACAGTGTGGCATCTGGTAACATATTGAAGTTAAAAGATCATCATATTCTTCTTTCAGCTTTTCCCTTTTCAGGGGTCACCACAGTGAGTCATCCTCTTCCATCTCACTCTGTCCTCTGCATCCTCTGTCCTCACTCCAACTAAATATATGTCCTCTCTAACCACATCCATATACAGTATCTCCTATTTGTCCTTACTCTGTCTTTTTCCTGGCAGCTGCATTTCTATCATCCTTCTACCAATATACCCACTGTCCCTCCTCTGGACATGTCCAAACCATCTCAGTCTGGCCTCCCTAACTTTATCTCCCAGTTGTTCAACATGTGCTGTACCTCTGATGATCTCATTCCTGATCTTATCCATCCTTGTCACTCCTAAGGAGAACCTCAGCATCTTCATTTCTGCCACTTCCAGTTCTGTCTCCTGTCTTTTTGTCCATGTCTCTGTCTCCAGACCATACAACATAGCTGGTCTCACCACTGTCTTGTAAACTTTTCCTTTGACCTTTGCTGACACCTTTTTGTCACAAATCACTCCTGAAACTTTTCTCCATCCACTCCATCCTGCCTGGACTCTCTTCTTCACCTCTTTACCACATTCCCCATTTTCCTGGACAGTGGACCCCAAGTACTTGAAGTCCTGCACCTTTGTGACCTCTGCTCCTTGTAGCCTCACTGTTCCACAGCCTCCCTCTCATTCACACACATGTACTCTGTCTTACTACGGCTGACTTTCATTCCTCTTCTTTCAAGTGCATACCTCCACCTCTCCAAGTTCTCTTCCACCTGTTCCCTGTTCTCACCACAGATCACAATGTCATCTGCAAACATCATAGTCCATGGGGATTCCTGCCTAACCTCATCTGTTAGTCAGTCCATCACCAGAACAAACAGAAGAGGCTCAGAGCCGATCCTTGATGCACTCCCACCTCCACCTTGAAGCTATCTGTCACTCCTACATCACATCTCACCACTGTCCTGCTGTCTTCATACATGTCCTGTACCAGTCTGACATACTTCGCTGTCTGTGGCGCTCTGTCTTGGCATGAAACCATACTGCTGCTCACAGATAGTCACCTTTCGTCTAAGTCTTGCTTCCACAACTCTCTTCCTGATCGTCATCGTGTGACTCATCAATTTAATTCCCTGTTGTTGCTACAACACTGTACATCACCCTTGTTCTTAAAAATGGTCACCAGCACACTTCTTCTCCATTCCTCAGGCATTTTCTCACCCTCAAATATGCCATTAAATATTTGAGTCAAAAACCTCACTGAGGAGGAGGATTCAAGATGGCGATGACGAGATAAGTGGCATTTTTTTATGTTGGACTCCCGTTGTCACTGATTAAACTGCCTTTATAAGAATATTCTGTGAAGAGGTCTCTGCGTTGGATTCTTCTGAAGTCGGCAATGTTGCAGGATTAAATTGAGAGAGCTGCAATATGATCTCCAGATTTAAGAAATCAAAGGCTGTGAGCTCTGTGCCCGCTGGGCCCATGGTGCTTCTGGAATGGGAAATCGGCTCTGCCCTTGCCGGGCTACAGAGAGACAAACAAGTTGGCCCTGAAATCAGACATTCTGGCTTCAATAAAAACAGAAGTTTGGGTCATAATTTGGATGGAGATGAAGGCTGCACTGGCAGAGGATTTAACTTTATCAAGCGTGAGCTCCAAGCGGTGAACGCAGAAGTCGTTAACAGCATCACGGAACCTCAGATCAGAAACTGACCAGGTGAGACTGAGTGTGAAAACAGGCCGTCAAACTGGTCAGATGAAGTGGAAGTTCTGCAAGGTACAGTAGCAGAACTGAAGAATGAGTTAGATGGGCTGAAGAAGAGGTTCGAGGCTGTGGAGGGGCATATGAGAAGGAGCAACATTAGGCATCCCTGAATGGCTGGAGTGGAGCACCCCCGCTGCGATAGCTTAGATGCTAACAGAGGTGCTGCAGCTGAGCAAACCACCGCTGATCGACCGCTCGCACCGGACGCCGGGCGGGAGGAGATCAAATGATAAACCAAGAGTCATTGTAGCCAAACTGAATTATTACTAAGATTATGTGGAGATATTACAATTTGCACGGAGCTGTGGCACGCTTCACTGGGAATCAAGTTCAAGTTTCTTTATTGTCATTCGCATCACATGTGGTACATGAAGTGGAATGAAATTGTGTACTCAAGGTCCCAGTTAAAAAGAAACAGTATACAGTAAGAATCTAATAAATTTGCTAAACACTAATAATGCAAAATAATACAGTATGTTAAACAGCAGCCCGAACATGAGTCTGTAGTAAGCAGATGGGTAAGAATACAGCAGCTTAAATGCAAGAGATCAGCATAAAGGCAAGAGATCAGCAGCATAGATAATCAGCAGCACAGATAAGTTACATATCACCAATTAAAGTGGTATTACAGTGATTTTCTTTTTTTCCTCCTTACTGTGATTTTTCTGGTTATGGATTTATGAGTCTAACAGCTTCAGGGTAGAAGCTGTTCCTCAGCCTAGTGGTTCTACACTTAATGCTCTGCAACCTCATCAATCATCAATGATCATCACAACTGACTACACTCCAAGCGTGGCAAAGGCATGAGCAGCGTTCACGGAGGTGAGACTCCTTCGGAACCAACGATAAGTTCATTGTGGTCGTCTTTTTCCTGCACGGCTTCGCATTACGCATGGAGGGACAGAAAAAGTGTCCGTCGACTCGGATAAAGCCATGGAATACGTCAGGATCAGTTTTTCTCAAACAGTACTTTTCTCAAGCATTTTTATTTTTCTTCTTTCGGCTGCTCCCTTCTTTGGGGTCACCAGAGCAAACTGAGTCGCACGGAGACGTGGCAATTGTTTTTATGCCGGATGCCCTTCCTGACACAACCGCAGACAACTGAGCTACCATAGCCCTCTGTGTGGAGCAGAGAGCTGATATATAGGGTGTCTGGGGGGAGCAGACGGTGGAGGGTTAAGGGCCTTGCTCAAGGGCCCAGAGTGGAGCAAATGAGGGTGGAGACAGGTGTAGGAGCTTCACCAATCCCACCCACATTTTGATGTAGTCAGTACCGGGAGTTGAACCAGCGATCTTTCGATCACAGGCTCACCTTCTCTAACCTCTGCGCCACCACTCCCTTCTCTTTTCAAGCTTGTTTGACTTAATTATTAAACCGTTATTAGTTATTTATTATTTCTTAATATTTTCGTAATTTGCTGGTGAAGATTTTCAGTCGTCCAGGACATGATAAAATCAAAAAAGATGTTTCAATACATAACAACTGGACTTCACAAATACTGTAAAGTCCAGTTGTTCTGTATTGAACGTCCTTTTTGATTTTAGTAATTTCTTAATTTAATTTCTTAATTATTTCATGTTGTTCTGTTATGACCAGCGTTAAAGATGTTAGCCACTCTAGTGGCTGTCCAGTTAACTCTGTAAGCTGGAATGTGAAATTCTTTAACGGGAAAGTAAAATTTTGGAACATTACATCACACTTGAAGCAGATGAACGCTGATGTGGCTTTTACAAGAAACCCATGTTCGTTCTGTAGACAGTGGAAGTTTTGGTAAAAAAAGGAGAAAAAAATCTGGTCAGGTGTTTCAATCCAATTTTCTTTCTTTCTTTCTTTTTTTTATACAGATTTACAAGAAATTGAATATGGAACATCTTCCCATTTTCCAATCTTTATCAATTGTGGTCCTTTTCAAATTATACAAATACACTTATTTACTGTAGAACACTCATACAAACTAATAAAAACATTCTTCTTAGTTTTCACTTAGCTTGCAACTATTCCCAGGAGTATCATTGTATTTCAGTAACCTAAAATAGTAAAGAATAGAAAGTTCATGCTCAATAATCCAGGTACCAAATCCAACAATTCTCAGTCGGGTTATCTGGACAGTTTCTTTTTTATAGAAACGTTTCACCCTCTATCTGGAGGGCTAAAATAGTAAAGTAAATAACTATATATACATCAGAATAATCAATCATCATGCATAACAATCAAATGTTTTAGGCCAGATGGCCAACTTGCTATTTATGATGGAACATCTATATGGGCTATTTATAAGACTGAGTTTAGTGCAGCTCCTCAGACTGATTTTGGATAAAGGACAAAACATTTCAACGATTTTTTATTTTTATTATTGATCAAGAGGACCTAACATAACTTTGCTAGATTTTTCTACCTGGATTATTGAGCATGCATCAGGATATGTTCTACCTGTTCTGCTTTGATCGTTGATGTTCCTTTGTGGACTGTCTCGGAGTGTGTCTGTTAACTTCTGTGAAGGAGCCCAGTCTGGGTTTGACTTGTCGTACAAGTCTGCAGGCCTTCCTGAAGAAAGAAATTATTTAATTGAACAAATGCTACAAATGTAGAAATAACCAAAATATTAATTTGTGTTATGGAATATTTTCAGTACAGACATGGTATCCCAATGTTTTATTCACACAAAACAAAACAAATTGATCTAGCCTGACAATGTTGCCGTTTTGGTATATTGTTCTTTGGACCTTTAAGTTCATGTCCTCTGTGTATATTTCCCCAATTTGTCAACAAAATCACGAGAAATCTACAGCAGAAGATGGAAGTCATCCTACCTTGAGTTATAACACCACTTTTATTTTAATTGCATTTTTACTGTAGTTTGTCTGTTCTTTATATGTTGTCTGTCTGAAACAGGTCTCTCTTGTAAATGAGTCCTCGTGACTCACTGAGACTATAACTTACTGCGCAGTTGAATACTTTTTTGCAAAGTACTGTAATAATATTCTGGACAAGTTTCAATCTGATTTCCGCAAAATGCACTTCACTGAAACTTCCTTATTAAAAGTCTCTAATTCATTCAATTCATTCAATCTTTATTTATACAGCCTAGCATAATGACATTTTGATGGCTGCAGACTCTGGTCAGAGCAATGTTTTGATTTTATTGGATCTATCTTCAGCTTTTGACACAGTCGACCACAAAATTCTAATACATCGACTGCAACACGAGTTAGGATTTTCTGGAACTGTTCTCAAGTGGTTCTCCTTTTATCTGAACAACAAAACATTTTCAATGTTTGTGAACAACATACAAGACGTCTCCGTTACTGTATGGTGTACCTCAGGGTTCAGTCTTGGGTCCTATTCTGTTCCTTCTATACATTCACCCCCCTCGGAAAGATTATTAATAGTTTCAGTAATGTGTCTTACCATCTCTATGCTGATGATATTCAACTGTACTGCTCCTTCTATGACTCAAGAAAAACAGTACAGAAGTTATCGGAATTAGTCAACTGTGTGTACCATATTAAGGTGTGGTTAGCCAACAACTGCCTTCAGTTAAATTCTGCCAAGACGGAAACACTGAACAGTGTTGCCCCTGAACATTGCCCCTGAACAGAAAGTTCCTCGGATCAAACAACATCTCGGTTCTCTGGGCTCCTCTTCTCAGCCGAGCCTCAGAAACCTTGGTGTTCAGTTCAACCAGTCAATGTCTTTGGACAAACATTCAAAGCTTCTGGTAAAAAACAGCTTTTATCATCTGAGGAACATTTCTAAACTGAGGGCAATGTTATCCAAATCTGAACTGGAGATGATTATTCATGTTTTTATCTCTTCTCGTTTAGATTACTGCAATTCCCTTTTTACTTGTTTTAATAAGTCTGCTGTCGCTCGTGTCCAGTTGGTCCAGAACGCTGCTGCAAGGCTTTTAACAGGAACCAATAGAAGGTCTCACATTACACCAGTTTTATCTGCTCTACATTGGCTCCCTGTTGAATTTAGAATTCATTTTAAAATTTTGGCTTTAACTTTTAGAGCTTTAAATGGATAGGCCCCCCATCACAGAAATGTTGATCTCTTATTCTCCAGCCCGCACCCTTCGGTCTTCAGAAATGAACCTTCTAAAGGTCCCCAAGACTCGGTTTAAAACTCGGGGTGACCTTTCCTTTCAGGCCGTAGCCCCCCGGCTGTGGAATGCCCTGCCCCTGTCTCTTCGTGTGACCGTCTCTGTTGATCCTTGTAAAACCCAGCTTAAGACACTTTTATTCAGACAAGCTTTTAGTTAAACGTTTTTATTTAGTGTTTTTATCAGCTGTTCTTGTTTTAATCAGCTGTTTTTATTGTTTTGATTAATCAGCTGTTATTACCGTATTTCTTTTGTCTATTTTAATCTTTTATTTTGTATTTTGTACAGCACTTTGTGATTGTATCTATGATAAGTGCTATATAAATTAAATTTACTTACCTGTAAAAGCTGAATGAAAAAAAGCAACAATTGAGCCCTCAAAGTTGGAAGAAAAAAACAACTCATCGATAAAAAAAATAATCAAAAAATATAAATAAACATTATGATTAATGTTTAATCCTGTTTACCAGCACAACATTACTAATAAGTTCAACTGATCGGCATAAACAATTAACTGATAATCAAAACCTGATAATATTCATCATAAAATAAAATCAGCTACATTTAAAATGTTATATAAGTTAAATCTTATATCATTCGTGGTTATTCCTCAAAATAATGAGGTTGTTTATAACACCTGTTGTGTTGATGAGTAAAATCCGGAAATGGAGGACAGCTCCTCCCGCACCGCGGGTCCTGTAAAGAAGGTTGCTGATGCTGTACAGAGCTCATTAAGTCTTGGTGATTTTAAAGATTACAACCTGTACAGTGTGCTAAACGCGCTTCTATAATACTTGAGGAGCAGAGCTTTAAAATTTGAGTTGAAACTCACCTTGTTTTTGAAAAACCGACAGGTTCGTGAAAACTTGACAGACACCGTGGCAGGAAAGTAATACATTTAAAACGGCGACTACTGAAGATATATGTAGAGCAAGCTGTTAACCCGTTTTTTGTTTGTTTGTTTGTTTAACCTGAAACTCATAGATATACAGTATATGATATCTATGCTGAAACTAGCGATGACGTCATCAAAAGAAGTCGATTGATGCAGCTACAAAAGTGCCCGGATGTTACGTCACACGAGAGTGTAACAGAATTTTTATGGGGGAGGGGTTAAGAGTCATGATGCGATCTGACATCAATCATTAACCCCTTTTGATGTTTATGCATCAAAGGAAGGACATAGTTTACATAATCATGATGACATCACACAACCTGTAGGCTATATAAGTGGATCTACTCTACTGGTATCATCATTTCTCACTTGGTTCCCAGAGTACAAAGAAGCAAAAAATTCTGAAATTCAAAATTTGTTAAAAGGCAGGAATGAACATGGAACCGTCTACCAGTTACCAGAAGGAAAGCTCTGAAAACCCACAGGAGATTAGAAAAATAGTATCCGATAAAATGAAACTGTTTCAAGCAGTTTCCGTAGAAAAACCTTCACCCACTTTGGAAGAAGTCAAGGACCTCCTTCAGTCGAGCTTAGAACGACCTGGCAAAAAATGCGTGCACTGGGCAGCCAGTCTAGAAGGATCATTCCCAAAAAGTGAGACTGAGAATTTGCCACAAGACGAATGGGATCTAAAATACAAAATGTGCAGACGTTCGATGAAGCGACTTGTCATAAAGTTGTTTTCACAGATCTTTGGGAAAACAAAGCAGACTTGCTCAGTAGAGGACTATGTTCACCTAAGGAATAGACTGACTGTTAGACTAAACAAAATCTGGAGTCAAATGCGTGTAAAAGGTGATAATGCATACCGAGTATGTTTGAACAATCTTGAAAACAGTATTTACGAAGACCTTTGTAACATTGTAAGTCGCACTGAGACAGTTTGTTTGATGTGCATGGAGCTCAAAACGGATATTTTTGAGAAAATCATTGCCATCTCTTTTCACAAGCGGATGTCAAGGAAACCCATAATCGTGTCTGAGTTGTTTGGCTCTTCTGAAAACATGCCAGGACACGGCCAACAAACTTCCTTGTTTGAGGAGACACAAGCTGCGAGTACGGAAGTTATTCAAAATAAAGATTCAAAGCTGATGAAAGCCATGGAGGAACGGTGTAGAATGTCTGTCGACGTACTAGTGCAGCAACTGGTTTCTCTGATTTTGGGAAAAGGAAAACTCAAATACACAAAAAGACACATGCCATACCTTAGCAAAAGTCTATATGATTACATCTGGGCTGAAGTGGAGAGTGTAAATTTTCAAATCCCTTCCCAAAAGTTCAAAAATCTTGATAAGAAAATTTACAAAGATCTGAGAAAACTTTGTTCCTCTCTAAAGATAATCCCATTATTAGGCCTGAAGCGCGAGCCCATACCAGAAATTATTGCTGACTCCTTCAAGCAACACATATCGGCTAAACCCTCTGCTATCAAAAGGTTCTTCGAGGCTGTTAGCAAAATCATGTCCTGCAAACATTGCTGTCAAGTTGATGTGCTTTAAATGGACATAAAAGAACAAATGACCAGACCAAAAACGTGGTAGGTGGGTTTTCTCTGGGTACTCCGGTTTCATCCCAGAACAAAAAGATGCCTGTTAGGCTGATGCAGTTGTGGCGGGTGGAGGAGGTGGGTTTTCTCCAGGTACTCCGGTTTCATCCCAGAACAAAAAGATGCCTGGCTGATGCAGTTGTGGAGGGTGGAGGAGGTGGGTTTTCTCCGGGTACTCCGGTTTCATCCCAGAACAAAAACATAACTGTTAGGCTGATGCAATTGTGGCGGGTGGGGGAGGTGGGTTTTCTCCGGGTGCTCCGGTTTCATCCCAGAACAAAAACATGCCTGTTAGGCTGATACAATTGTGGCGGGTGGAGGAGGTGAGTTTTCTCTGGGTACTCCGGTTTCATCCCAGAACAAAAACATGCCTGTTAGGCTGATACAATTGTGGCGAGTGGAGGAGGTTTCATTCATTCATTCAACCTTTATTTAGTCAGGTAAATCTCATTGAGCCTCGAGGGCTCATTTACAAAAGCGACCTGCTACAAACTAAAGAATGATGAACAGCAATGGTAGAATTTCCTTAAACAACAAACAACAGAAAAAAAAACATAGGAGAGAAATAGAAAGTGAAATGCAAAGTATCAAAACTAGCAAAACACCACAAGGTAGATGTACAAAATCAAAAACAAGAACATATCTGCAATGGTTTTTGCCAGGATTCCAAAAGATTCTTAAAACCATTTAGGGAGGTCAGGGCCGAGAGCTTCAAATCTTTTTGTAAGATATTCCAGGAAGCAGGAGCAGAGTAGGAGAAAGCCCTTTTTCCAAGTTCAGTCCTCACTGACGGAACACTGCAGGTGATCATGTCCTGAGAGCGCACACTGTAGCTGCACTCACGTAAAGACATGTAGGAGGAGATGTATGAGGGCAGCAGACCGAGAAGTGATTTAAAGATGAAAATGTACCAGTGGAAGAGTCTGCGTGAGGTTAATGATGTCCAGTTAACCAGTGAATACAGGGTGCAGTGGTGGGTACGATAATCACAGCCAGTTATGAATCTTAGAGCACCATGGTAGACAACATCCAACATCCGCAGGGTGCTTGTAGGAGCATTCATGTAGAGAATGTCACCGTAATCAATGGAGGGGAGGAAAGTCACAGATACAAGGCGTTTCCTAACATTCAGTGTTAGACATGATCTGTTTCTGAAAAAGAAACCCAGTTTAACTTTCAGTTTCTTTACTAGGTTTTCCACGTGGAGTTTAAAAGAGAGCTGTGAATCAACCAGGATACCCAAATATTTATAGGAATCAACAAACTCAATTGGGACACCATTTGAGGATAAAATCAGAGGAAGATCTGCTGGGACCGACTTCCTACTTGAAAAAAACATCCCTTTTGTTTTATCAGCATTTAGTACAAGTTTGAGACGGAACAAATCTGACTGGATGATGTCAAAAGCGGATTGCAGAGACTGGAAAGCCTTAGCTACTGTTTTAGCTCGGCAGTAAACAACTGTGTCATCAGCATAGAAATGTAAGAATGCATCAGGGATGCTCTGACCTACATGAGCTATGTAAATTGTAAAGAGGGTTGGTCCTAAGACTGAGCCTTGTGGTACACCATTTTTAACCATTAAGTAACTGGAAGAAGTACCATTGCGCTGAACACATTGCATCCGATTGGACAGATAATTAGAAAACCAACCAATGGTGTGATCAGAGAACCCAATTTCTGAGAGCTTATGGATGTTATGATCCACTGTGTCAAAAGCTTTAGACGGACCTAAGAAAAGTGCAGCACAATAATTCTTAGCATCCAATGCTTCAACAACGTCATAAGAACCTTCAAAGAAGCAGTCGTGGTGCTGTGTTTTTTCCTGAAACCAGATTGATGGAAAGGTAAGATGTTAAATGAGTCCAAATAATTTTTGATCTGAGAGTTTATCAAATTTTCTAGAACCTTGGCTAAAATGCAGAGTTTAGAGATTGGTCGATAGTTGTTCAGTGCGGTGGGGTCACCTCCCTTCAGCAAAGGAAGAACAAAGGCTGTTTTCCAAGCATCCGGAATGGTGTTTTGGCTTATGGACAGATTAAAGATGTGGGTCACAGGGACTGAAATGAAAAGACTGAAAGGTGGGTTTTCTCCGGGTGCTCCGGTTTCATCCCAGAACAAAAACATGCCTGTTAGGCTGATGCAATTTGGGTGTGGCAAGGAGACCGTCCGAGCAAGACAAGAGTTCTGGCGGGCGGTCAGGAGACGTCACAGGGCAGGTTCTCCGGTGGGTGGCCATGCCCATCCTTCACTCGGCAGGAGATGTGTCCTCCTGCACCAGCAGTTCTGCAGCTGGCGTGGAGACCAGGCCGTAACTGGCATAGAGACCAGGGGGACAGCAGCTGGCGTGGAGACCAGGTCTCGGGTTCAACATTGGCGGCGTCTCCATAACTTCTCTTTCCGCCTTTCTTAACACAGAATTTCTGGTTACATTTCAAAATAAGAGCAACATAAACGGGTAGTGGGGAGGGCTAAATGTTTGTCTTTTAATACCTAGCCATTACAATAAAAAATAAAGTTTGTTTTGGTTGTTGAATAATGTGAAAATAGTTACAATTGATTCATAAAGAAAGAAAAATAAAGTAACCAAAAATAATAATGTTACTTAAACTGGCCTCGCTTCACATTTCCTTTTAAACCAGTTACAGATGAGTGATTGTCAGTTTCTGTAAGATTTCTGCAACTGGAGCAGGTATTTCTGCTTACTGGTTAACTTCTTCAGCTGTCTTAGATTTTAAGGGTCAATACGGTGTCTCGTTCCTCCTCAGGGGTAACAGTCAACACTCCAACCGTTTTAGGGAGGCCAAGGCTCCTTCTTTTCTGACATCCTACAACAAAACACAGTTTCAAAGCATTATAATAACCTGACTTGTAAAACTCAAGGAACTACAGTACTTGGGTGCTTTGTCATTACACACTTCTTTGTGTGAGCCTCACAGAAAGTTTGTTCACATTCAGTTAATTCCTGAAAAATAGGGATGTAGAGAACAGAACCAGAAGATAGTATCAGTAACATTAAAAACACTGTATACAACTAGCAAATGTAACTTTTAAACTGGAGACAGCTCAATAATCCATGTAGAAAAATCTAAAAAGGTTAAGTCAGGTTGTCTGGATGGGTTAAAAAATTAAAAAAATTGTGGAAACGTTTCGTCTTTCGTTTGAAACTTCTTCAGTCTGAGGAGTAAGCTTACCGGTAGTCTTATAATACCTTCTCATAGTGGATCAACCAGTTTGTTGATGTTAGCAGCATTGATAGTTCAGTGGTAGAATTCTCACCTGCGATGCAGGTGGGAGGCCTGGGTTCGATTCCCAGCCAATGCAGTAAAATTTCCAGGAACAAATAAAAAAAAAGTTAAGTCTGGTCCTCTGGACATTCAAAAAACAAAACAAAGCTTTGTTTTGTTTTGTGAATGTCCAAAGGACCAGACTTAGCTTTTTAAAAAAGATTTTTCTACCTGGATTATTGAGCATGCATCAGGGTTTTCAGGAACAAAGTTTCAGCCTGCCTCAGCAATGCCCACCACCTTCCAACATCAGAGGAGAGGGATGCACTCACCACTCTCAGTAAGGACAAAAACATCATCACCCTCCCAGCAGACAAGGTGCACAGTGATTTTGAAGAAAGACATGAGCAAGTTATGACACTCCTTGGTGATTTAACCACTTATGACACATTAAGGACCATGGGAGACCGGGCTTTCAGTGTGGCTGCCCCCGCCTATGGAACTCTCTTCCTGACTGCATGAGAGCTCCACAGTCACTGGTTAACTTTAAGGGCGGGTTGAAGACCTTTCTTTTTAAGCGAGCCTACTCTGCCTCCTCATGATTCTATCTTTGATCTTAGTTGATACTGTTATCGGTTTTACTCGTTTTATTACTTGTTTTATTTGACCTTTAATTTTGTTGTACTCTGTAGCACTTTGAGATTTTCATTAATGAAAAGTGCGTTATAAATTAAATTCATTATTATTATGAGCTGCTGAAAAGAGATCCAGGAAGTGGTTACAAGAAGTTGATAGATTGCCTGAAAATTTTGGAGCAGGACAAGGCTATTGACCATATTCTGTGCCACAGACTGTACCCAGGGGAGACAACACCTAGTCTGTATGGTTTATCTAAAATTCACAAACAAGGTGTACCTTTAAGACCAATTGTTAGCATGATTAACTCGGTCACTTACAATGTTTCCAAATATCTAGCGTCTGTACTAATCCCTTTAGCTGGCAGCTCAGAACACCACATACAGAACACCATGGACTTTGTGGATAAGGTGAGGGATGTCATCATGGAGACTGATGAAACAATGGTCTCTTTTGATGTCACATCACTCTTTACGTGCATTCCTGTTGATGAGGCAGTAGAGGTGGTCTGTTTAAGGTTAAAATCAGACACCACTCTGAGCAGCAGGACCACGCTTTCCACAGAACAACTGTGTCAACTCTTGAAACTGTGCCTGCAGTCAACCTACTTCACATATGGGGAGCAATATTATAGGCAGAAACATGGGTGTGCTATGGGGTCTCCAGTTTCTCCTATTGTTGCCAACCTGTACATGGAGGAGGTAGAAAAGAGAGCCTTGACGTCCTTTTCAGGGAGACCACCAAGTCATTGGTTCAGGTATGTTGATGACACCTGGGTTAAAATTAAATCTCAGGAAGTCCAACATTTCACTGATCACATCAACTCTGTGGATAAATATATCAAGTTCACACGAGAAGATGTAAAAAATAAAATTAAAAAAAGGCAGGTTATTGGCTTTCTTGAACTGTGAGGTCTCAGTTTCTGATGGAGGACATTTGCAAACTGAGGTGTACCACAAACCCACCCACACAGACCAGTATTCACAGTTTAACTCCCATCTCCCTCTAGAGAACAATTTAGGAGTCCACACTAAAATGATGTGTAAGTTAAATTAAAAATGCTTTAATGTTTTGGCATTTTGATTGAAGAAATTAGTGGCATAGCAGGAACAGATGAGCTCAAAACACAAAATGCCTGTAGATATTAATTTAACAAAAAAAAAACATTTTGCACTCTGTAGCAATGCGATTTACTTAGAAATATAATTTCAGATTGAGATTTGTTCAGAATCTTTTCATAAAAAATTACTTCATAGCAAACAAGAACACTTAAAAAACAATCAAACAATAGGTAATATAAAAATAGTTTATTATAGTAGATAAACATGGCTTTGCATTGTTGGTCAGACACTGTTCTGGTTAAGATCAGACAAGTCCAGTAGAGGGTCAGGTAGATGTTAGGTGAAATTGATGACAGTGTTATCTCTGGGGGTCAGAGTTTGATTTAGTGGCAGCCATGATTTGGAGTCAGACAGAAGGGCATTCAGACGTTTGTACTGCTTTTTTGACTGACGCTTTCCACGCAGCAGACGGAGGCAGTTCAACAAACCCAAATCTATCAGCATCTGGAGGACGTTAAAAAAAAAAAGTTTGTTTACTAAAACACAAAGAAAATAGTTGCATTTTTTCAAATGTATATTTACTTGTAAATAGACAATAACCGCAAAGTGGCAATTATAAAGTAAGTAAAGTACTCTAAGTGCCAACTCATCAAGATAAGTTGGCAATAAGACAATAATTAGATCAGCAACAGTCTAATTAGAGCACGCCACAAATATAAAATGTCACTCACTTCCACAACAAAACAAATCAGGAAGTTGAGAGCTGCCACAGCACCGAGCAGCATCTTAAAGTTCATATCGGTGAAGTTGTACAACTCAAGTACTTGGCTTAAGAAGGGACCTGGATACAACACCAGCCAGGTCATCACAGCAAAGTGGATTAACAGGATACACAGGAAGACCACTAGAAGGATGACAGAAGAAGTACTTATAGTGGTAAATGGATCAAAATGGCAATAAATAAGTAGTTTTCAATGTATAAACCTAAAATGTCTCATTATGCTAAATCCTAATTTCTAAACATGACTCACCGTTGTGGTAGAGAGGCTTCTTGTGAGGGTAACTCTTGGTGACCACAATTGCTATAAAGATATACTGATAACCGGACAAGTTAAATACACAGGCGTTCTCCATGTTGGGAAGATTTTGTTTTCCAAACACTGTTGAATTGAGTGGAATATACCTGAAAAACACAATGAAATCAACTGTGGATCAGGTGGTTGCTCTTTTTTAACTGGAGACACTGGATTTGCTTGTTCGTTCAGAGAAAATTACAAATAAAATTCTTTACAACACTGTGAACTCTCCTGTGAACCCTACACCTGCAGAAGGCACAATTCCGAGCGTATGGAGTTACTGGTCTGCTTTAAGATGACGTGTGACCTGGATGGTCATGAATCAGAGGCCTGCTAAGTATGATGGACTTTGGTGTTACTCATGGTATGTCCTTCATGAACATCAAGTTTTGATATAAAAGTGTCCACAAGTGCATGTTTTATCAGGACACCATGGGCTGCTGTTTAAATTTATAACTTTGTCATCAGAAGATCAGAGCTGAGCTGTCAAATGATCACCATTAAAAAAAGGATAGATCAGGATCAGGTATCGGAAGAAGATACTACGTATATAGATACAATGCACCCAACAGTTTAGTGAGGGTGTGTTTGGAATGTCTGGCACATCAAATCCCACCTCCAGCTGACTTTTCTCTGCATTCAGAGCAAGTAAGGGGGCATAAGTCAGAATGGTCAATATTCAAAACCTCTGTTGCTGATGAAGCTGTAGAGAGTAGTGACCATACGGTGGTCAGTGCCGGTCATGGTGAGGATTGGGTTTCCTCAGTTTTTCTGTGTTTGTGTTTATTCTTATTCTTGTTTACATGTTTATTGTAGTTTCAGGTTCAGTTTTCCCTGTGTTTCCTCCTTAGTGTATGATGCTGCACACTCCCCATGTGTTCCTGTTTAGTAATTATGTCTGTTGGCTATTTATTGTGTTCAGTTCCCTTCCTGTGCACAGCAGCATTGATTATGACTATGACGATGACTATCGCCCAGTAGCACTCACCCCCATCCTGATGAAGTGCTTTGAACGGCTAGTCATGAAAAGCATCACATCTGTCCTCCCTGCCTCCCTGGATCCCTTCCAATTTGCATACCGACCTAATCGCTCAACCGACGATGCCATCTCCTCTGCCCTCCACACAGCTCTCACACATCTGGACACGAAGGACTCTTATGTTAGAATGCTGTTCATCGACTTCAGCTCGGCATTCAACACCATCATCCCCCAACAGCTCATCCATAAACTGGACAGTCTGGGGCTGAACACCTCAATGTGTAACTGGCTGCTAGACTTCCTGACCGGGAGACCACAGACAGTACGGATCGGGAGTAACACATCTAGCACCATCACATTGAACACAGGGGCCCCACAAGGATGTGTGCTGAGCCCCCTTCTATTCACCCTGCTAACACACGACTGCACACCATCGTACAGCTCCAACCACTTCATCAAGTTTGCGGACGACACAACAGTGGTAGGTCTCATCAGCAACAACGATGAGACGGACTACAGGAACGAGGTGAGCCGCCTGGCCTTGTGGTGCGGACACAACAATCTCACTCTCAACGTGGAGAAGACAAAGGAGATTGTCGTGGACTTCAGGAAGAGGGATGCACAACATGCCCCTCTGACCATCAACAGCACCGCAGTGGAGAGAGTGGACAGCACCAAGTTCCTGGGAGTGCACGTCTCAAAGGACCTGTCCTGGAGCAGGAACACTGCAGCACTGGCGAAGAAGGCTCACCAGCGCCTCTACTTTCTCCGCAAGCTGAAAAGGGCTGGAGCTTCAACCTCCATCATGTGCACCTTCTACAGAGGTGCCATAGAAAGTGTCCTGACCAGCTGCATCACTGTGTGGTTTGGTGCATGCACTGCATCCTGCCGCAAGAGCCTCCAGCGCATCGTGAAAGCAGCTGAGAAGATCGTCGGCACCTCCTTGCCCTCACTGCAGGACTTACACAGCAAACGCCTCACTCGGAAAGCCCACCGCATGGCAGGTGATCCCACACACCCACTACACAGCCGCTTTAGACTGCTGCCATCAGGGAGGAGACTGAGGAGTCTCCAGGCTCGAACCAGCAGACTGAGAGACAGCTCTGTTCATCAGGCAGTCAGAATGCTAAACACTCTGCCTGCTCTGCCTCCCCTCCCATTTGAACTGCCTTAACACAAAAAACTTTCTCACACATTACCACTCAACACAAAGTTTTTAACACTGGACTCTGTGTCATCAAACGGGTTATTCACTAAACTCTCGGTCATGTGTTCATTCAGTTTGCACTACTTCTCATATTTGCACTAATGTTTGTATTACATTACTGCCTATAGTCATACTACTGTTTACATTCACTGTTTACATTTATTAATACTGTTTACATTTATTACTACTGCTTTACATTTATTACTACTGTTTACATTTACACTACTTTTATCTACACTACTGCAGATACATATACAGCATTCTCTGACTAGCCTTATCTAAGGATGCCAAATGTGCCTTATGTGCCTTACTTCATATGCCACTTTGCCTCTATACCAACATCAACTACCTCATACATATACTGTGTACATCAACTTATATGCTGCTGTGCCACTCTTTGCAAATGTCAACGCTAGAAACTTCAGTTTATTTTATAGATTTACGTTTTTATACTTTTCATACTACTATGCAAAAACTCAGGACAGTATTACACTTTTATTATTTCATTTTATGCTTATGTTCATTGGGTGTTTGGTGTTTCAGTGTTGGTGTAAATTTTCATACTTTTATACTATTATGAAAAAACTCAGGACAGTATTACACTTTTTTACTATTTTATGCTTATGTTATTAAATGTTTTAGTGTTTAGTGTTTAGATGGTTACTGTTGCACCGAGGGACTGAGAGAAACGCAATTTCGGTCCTGTGTATGTCCTGTACATATTGCAGTTCTGACAATAAAGTTGACTTTGACTTTGACTTTTATATTAGGTTGTTGAACGCATGTGTTAATGTTATGGGTTAGTTTTAATTAGATTTATGGGTTCTAGGTAGATATTCATGTTTTTTTTTTGTTAGATATCTGAGGCTGGTGATATTCTCCCAGATGTATGCTTTTGTTTAATAAAGATATTTTTGTACATAATGTGGGATCTGCACTTTGGACTAATTCCTCATGGCCTTGAGAGAACTGTGACAGTCATAGGAGTAACTTTCCAATTTTGTAACGGACACTTGATGTGGTCAAGTTGAAGGAGTCGTCCTGAGTTTGGTCAGCTTTATATGTATGGGTGGACAAAGTGGACCTCGGCTCAGACTCAAGCAAAACGCTAGTATGTGGGAAGAGTTTGGTCACATCATGGAGCAGGACTTCAGGTGAGTGTCAGTGGGATTTTTGTCAAGGTTTATGGATGATTTTTAACTCCTATGGCTGAAAATGTTAACTGCCCACGAACCGTGTGTTTGAGTTAGCAGGGAGAGTTGACGCAGGGACGACACAGCAGGGACGACACAACAGTGGTGGGTCTCATCAGCAACAACGATGAGACGGACTACAGGAACGAGGTGAGCCGCCTGGCCTTGTGGTGCAGACACAACAATCTCACTCTCAACGTGGAGAAGACAAAGGAGATTGTTGTGGACTTCAGGAAGAAGGATGCCCAACATGCCCCTCTGACCATCAACAGCACCGCAGTGGAGAGAGTAGACAGCACCAAGTTCCTGGGAGTGCACGTCTCAAAGGACCTGTCCTGGAGCAGGAACACTGCAGCACTGGCAAAGAAGGCTCACCAGCGTCTCTACTTTCTCCGCAAGCTGAAAAGGGCTGGAGCTTCAACCCCCATCATGAGCACCTTCTACAGAGGTGCCATAGAAAGTGTCCTGACCAGCTGCATCACTGTGTGGTTTGGTGCATGTACTGCATCCAGCCGCAAGAGCCTCCAGCGCATTGTGAGAGCAGCTGAGAAGATCGTGGGCACCTCCTTGCCCTCACTGCAGGACTTACACAGCAAACGCCTCACTCGGAAAGCCCTCTGCATGGCAGGTGATCCCACACACCCACTACACAGCTGCTTCAGACTGCTGCCATCAGGGAGGAGACTGAGGAGTCTCCAGGCTCGAACCAGCAGACTGAGAGACAGCTCTGTTCATCAGGCAGTCAGGATGCTAAACACTCTGCCTGCTCTGCCCCCCCTCCCATTTGAACTGCCTTAACACTAAAACTTTCTCACACATTACCACACAACACAAAGATTTTAACACTGGACTCTGTGTCATCAAACGGGTTATTCACTAAACTCTCGGTCATGTGCTCATACAGTTTGCACTACTTCTCATACTTGCACTAATGTTTGTATTACATCACTGCCTATAATCATAATACTGTTTACATTCTCTGTTTACATTTATTAATACTGTTTACTTTTATTACTACTGCTTACATGTAATTACTACTGTTTACATTTACACTACTCTAATATCTACACCACTGCTGATACATATACAGTGTGCTCTGAACGGTCTTATTTAGGGATGCCCAATGTGCCTTACTGCATATGCCACTTTTTGCCTCTATAACAACATCAACTACTACCTCATACATATACTGTGTACATTAACTCATACGCTGCTTTGCCACTTTGCAAATGTCAATGCTAGAAACCTTTAGTTTATTTTAGTTATACTTTTTATACTCTTTTTTTATACTAGTATGCAAAAACTCAGGACAGTATTATGTTCATTAAATGTTTAATGTTTTAGTTTTAGAGTTGGTGTAAATTTTCATACTCTTATACCACTATGCAAAAAACTCAGGACAGTGTTAGTTTTACTATTTTATGCTTATGTCTATTATTATATGTTTCAGTGTTTCAATGTTTAGATGTTTACTGTTGCACCGAGGGACTGAGAGAAACGCAATTTCGGTCCTGTGTATGTCCTGTACAGTACATATTGCAGATCTGACAATAAAGTTGACTTTGACTTGACTTTGACTTTGAATATACAGTCAAGTAATGTAGTTTGACTTGCTCCTGTACACAACGGACAATGGAAGGAGGGAAACTCTCACATCACTGGAGCTGAGGTTGTTAAGGTTGTCAAAAAACTGACAGGGCTCCGGGAATAAAATATAAAAACATAAGACACAAAAAACATAGACCATAAAACATCAATACAATCAACACAATATTCAGTGAACAAAAACTACTATGTTTCTTAGTAGTTTTTGTTCACTGAATATTGTATTGATTGTATTGATGTTTTATGGTCTATGTTTTTTGTGTCTTATGTTTTTATATTTTATGCACCGTTATGCCGAAGCAAATTCCTAGTCTGTGAATCCTGTTCATTGACAATGGTGATAATAAACTGAATCTGAATCTGAATCGGAATGAAAGAGTTTTACCCCGAGTTCCTCAAAGCTGCTGTTGTGTTATCTGGAAGACATGTTTGGCACAGTGCCCTTGAAATGGCTAATAATGATATGATAGTGGTTCCTTATTAAAAAAAGGGAACCAGAGGGTGTGATCGTATCACACTTCAGCCTCCCTGGATAGTCTACACTGGGGGGCTGGAAAGGAAAATTATACTGACAGTAAAACCAAAAATTCAAAAGAAGCTTCATTTTGGTCATGGACCAACATTTGAAACCGTTGGTTACGTATTGTAAACCCAGATTCTATGAGTGTAAGCGTAGCCCTTTAGTCTTGGCGATCGAAGCACGAGGGATAAAACCCAATAAGCGCAGCTTTAAAGGGCGGTGCTTACACGAAATAGAACTCACAGTGATTTCAGGGTGCACAAGTTTCTCCAACTAGCCCTAATGGGTTTTATTGACTTTCAGAACAACCATGTCAGCGGGGGGTGTCCTGTGACAAGTAATTTGGCATGATGGGGTTTGGGGCACCCTAATAAAAATGAGTTGACTCCTCCACAGAGTGTTAGGACTCTGCCATGGGGACGGGATAATCAGAATATCTTTATTGAATCAGAATATCTTTATTGCACCGAGGTACAACGGGAATATGTACGCACAGTCGTCCGGAAGAAGGACTAAGTGTATGAAGCTGCAGGTGATTATCAGCGCGGCCATCTTATTCCTTATCAGAATAATAATCTTAGATATGAAAAGGGGAAGAACCATGAGGGTAGATAGTGGTATTACAAAAATATCTTTCACATCTTGTCTATTAGGACACGATTTGAGACATAAAAAAAAACTCTACCAGCAAGCACAATTAAAACAGATTACACATATTACATAATGGGCTCAGTGTAGAGGTGATTGTGGAACTCAGTTGAGGTGTTTTGGGCGTCTGGTAAGGATGCCTTCTAGACACCTTCCTGAAGTGTTTGAGACATGCCTCAGTTTAAGACCTCAGAGCAGACCCAGGAATCACTAGAGATATTGTTTTGTGGGTGGTTTCCTCTACATCTCCTTGGAGGTGAAGGAGGTAGGTAAAGAGAAAGAGCTCTGGAAATTTACACTAAAGCTACTGGATGGATACATGAACAACATTTGATGGAAAATAAAAAGTTTCAGTCTTTGAACTAACCACTCTTGCATTCTGGTGATGAAGAATGCAGACAGCTGGCCCAGACCAATCAGGCAGGTGTGAATGAAGAGGCTGCCGAACACAGGCAGCGACAGCAGACTGGCTGGAGGTCTGCTGGGGTACAGCTCCTCACTGGGGCCTCCTTTCCCCATAAACAAGGCCAGCAGCGTCACAAGGAACAAGTCGAAGAACAGGAACTGCAAGTCGGCCAAAGTTGTCCTCACCTGAACACAAATATAAAGCAATAATTTAAACAAATGCTTCTATAAGAGTTCCAACAAATGTAATTAGGGTCAAAATAAAGTTGTAGTAATATGACAACCATTAAAAAAACTGCAGGTAAAATAGAGAATTAAAGCTACTTCATGGTGTGAGAAACTCATTCTTTCTTGTCATTCACTGCTACTTACTGTGTTTAGGATGAGGACAGAGGTGAACTGAATGAGACTGTACAACGCCATGTACCTGAAGAGACTGAAGGATGTGACCAAAGAACATCGGCCCTCCCTGCACAACGAAAGTAGAAGTGTTTGCATTAAAACATGTTTTGGTTAGACGTTAAAAAATTTTTTTTCAAATTGACTCAGTTTCTCTGTTTATTTCACCTGATGAGCAGCGGCACACAGCTGATGTTTTCAGTCTTGGAAGTGAAAGGTGAAGCGACTGAAGCTTCGGCCTCAGACAGGGAAACTCCAACATCAGCAGCTTTCAGGGCCCCACAGTCGTTGGCCCCGTCCCCACACATGCCTACTCGATAACTGCAGAAGATTTAAAAAAAAAAATGTTGGTACCTTACTGAAAGTCAAACAGCAGCCAAGGCTGTTCAGCACTGTTCAACTGTGTCAATGATAAAGTTCTATACAAATGCATTTTTCCTGTCACTAAAGAAACATTGGGCCTCATGCAAGAACCGTTCGTACGCACAGATTTGTTCTTAAACTGTGCGTACGAGTGATTTAGGATCATTTGTGGCATTCAACAATGTTTTCGTATCCTAAGATTTTTTTCAGATACGAACAAAATTTACGAGTGGTCCAGACCTGTCGTATATTTTACGAGCAGTCAGTCTGCTGTTATCCAGACGGATTTTCTTCACTAATAACTTCATATTTCGTTATTCAGAAAATATTTTGAGTCCAAAGAAATCACGCACCATAATTATTTTTGACAATAGGTTATTCTGTTTGAATTAGAATTATAATTTTAAATGTAATAATGACTAACGGATTAAAATATTTAAATTAAAATCAATTTGTTATCAATGCCGTTTTCTAACACTACAATATTAATATGAAGATCTCAAACTAAAACCAACTTAAATTATGAATTAATTTACGTTTAATTTGTCTCGGTAACGCAGACTTTATCTTGACCTCCTGTTGCAGTCATAGAGCTCCGATAGCTCAGTGAGATGAGCGTTGGCTCGTCGTTCCGAACCTTATGGGTTCAATTCCCACATGGGACAACGTTTTTTTCTTTCTTTTAATTCATTCCAGATTTAAAAAACACAAGAAAACTATTTACAATACAACAAGAAATAAAGCATAAAGTTTTTTTAATCTGGAATGGATAAATAATCTAAAGAAAGAAGGAAAAATAAATAGTCATACCTTGTGGGAATCGAACCCATGAGGTCTAGAAAAGGTTAGGAGCAGCTAACGGCACACTGCGTTACCCAGTGAGCCACCAGGACGCGTATATATTTTAAGGTCCACATTTATTATAAACAAACATTCTTTGGCTTTAGCTGGTCCCTTATCCCATGAGTGACGCTGCTAAAAAGGACAGATTTTCTTTTCTCGATCTCGGAGAGCAGAACTTCAATCTCCGCACCAGTAAAGTTATCCTTTTTACTTTTCGCTGTCATTTGTATGAACGGACACTTCCTGCTCTCTGAGGCAGGAAACGTAGCCTTATATGGTGTTTTGAGGGGTGGGAATTATGTAAATAACCTCTCCGCGTGCACGCGCAGGTGGATAGAACAGGTGGAATTCATCATACGTACGCAGCTCATTTACACACTTTTCCTGAGGATAGAAGAGTTTGTTGAATCTGACGTGGCATGTTCGTACGAACGCTTCGTACGAACAAAAGTAAGAGAAATTTAGGATAAAAATACGAACATGTTCTTGCATGAGGCCCATTGAAGGCAGGGATTATCGACAAAATTTGCTCAAGATAAGATACAGTAGTCCCTTGCTACTTCGTGGTTCGACTTTTGCGGACTCGCTCTTTCGCGGCTTTTAAAAAAAATTGCACACGACACACAATTGTCAACTTAAATATTACTCTCATGATTGGGAGATACAGTAAAAAGTTAAGGAAAACAGAACTTCAGACAGGTGTCGCCATTTTGCAGTTTTCTCGCAATAAGTCTATACTATTGGCACTCAAAAGGACTACATTTCCCAGAAGCCAACAGTGCCCCACCCAGAAGCAACAGTACTGAACAGCCGTTGCATTCAGCTGAAGGAGGAAAAGTTTTGATCCGATCTGAAAAAGTTTGGTCCTTATTCATAGTGACGTTAGCGCCCAGTGGACACAGAGAGGTGCATGGAACCAACTAGGAACTGGACCAGAACTGGACCCCAGACACATTGGTGAAGCAGAGTGTTGCCCGCCAGCCCACGAGGCCATCCGAGTGGGGGCACTTTTTTCATCCGGATTTGGACTCAATCGGGACAATCGTCTGGTCCTGTGTTGGCCATCCGAAGGTCCGGCTCCCTCCAAAAGCATTTTGTTGCTCTAGAGCTGCAGACCAGAACCGGCAGGGTACCGTAAGAATGATAGGGTAGGTCTGTTGAGCCAGACTGCAACTGAGCCACAGAAACGGAACATTTTAGAGCTGTGAGTAAAATTTAGCAGTATACTGTACAGTACATGTACCATATGTATGTTGTTAAAACTACATAAGTTTAAGAGTTTAGAACATTGCAAAAGTGTGGGAAGGGTTTATAAAGCCTTAATACATATATAAATACTAAAATAAATATAACATCCATATTTAGCAGATCTTCCCTTATTGTGGGACGGTCCGGAACGTAACCTCCGCGATAAACGAGGGACTACTGTATTTTTTAAAACTATTTTTAGCAGACAATATGGGAGCCAACAATAAATTATTCAAGACATTGGCCCTCATTCACGAAAATGTTCGTATTTTTATCCTAAATTTCTCCTACTTTTGTTCGTACGAAGCGTTCGTACGAACATGCCACGTCAGATTCAACAAAGTCTTCTATCCTGAGGAAACGTGTGTAAATGGGTTGCGTAAATATGATGAATCCCACCTGTTCTAAACAGCTGCGCGTGCACACGGAGAGGTCATTTACATAATTCCCACCCCTCAAAACACCATATAAGGCCACGTTTCCTGCCTTCTGACAGCAGGAAGTGTCCATTCATTCAAACTCAAGAAGTAAAAGGAGGAACTTCACGCGTTCGGAGATCTGCTCTCAGTCGCGCTGTGGCTACCCCCCCACCCCCCCGCAAGTGTCGGATGGTCAAATATCTTTAATTTTAGTGTACTGTGTTACATTATAGTTTCACTTATTCAGAAGAGCCGTGGCGCACCGCTACCCCCCACCCCCCCGCAAGTGTCGGATGTGTTTTTGAACAGAAGCATTTTAAAATGTCTCGAAACTACAGTTAACTTCATATTAATATTGTAGTGCATATGTTTTGTCTCCCGTGGGTCGTACAGTATCAGAAATCAAGAATAAATGGTTTGATCTGAAAATGGCTTCAAACAAACGTCTCGCCGCAGCACGGACAGGAGGTGGTCAAGGAATAGTCTGAGATGGTGGACAATAAATGCCACGCTGCAAGACGCGTGCCAACATGTTTTGCAGCACAAATGGGTCATGCGCGCACCTCCTGGTCAGCGCGCAACCACATTCTGCAGGTTATATTTCGAATCAGATATAATAATCAATTGCTCCGATGGTGTTTGGCACAAGATCAGTCTTAATTCGTACTTGTTCTGCGGCGGTGTATGGGGATTTTATGTACCTGGGTGTTAATATGAGGAGCGGCTTTGATGACCAAGGGGAGCGCACGACTCACTGAAGCCTGCGCGACACACCAGACAAATTAAACTTAAAATTATAATTCTAATTCAAACAGAATAACCTATTGTCAAGAATAATTATGGTGCGTGATTTTTTTAAACCCAAAATATTTTCTAAATAACGAAATATGAAGTTATTAGTTAGGGAAATCCATCTGGATAACAGCGGACCGACTGCTCCTAAAATATACGACAGGTCCGGACCACTCGTAAATTTTGTTCGTATCTGAAAAAAATCCTAGGATACGAAAACATTGTTGAATGCCACAAATGATCCTAAATCACTCGTACGCACAGTTTAAGAACAAATCTGTGCGTACAAACGGTTCGTGAATGAGGGCCATTGTTTGTTTTATACAGGTCAGCTCTATTAAGCACAAACATAAAAAAATAACTTCAATATTTATACATTTGCAGTGTACTTCTGCTTCAACAACTTGATAACGTTCACTGAAAACTAACTGCACAGCTGTAGAGGATGTAGAGGATACCACTGTTCAGCTCACAGATCACATATTCCCTTGTTAAAATATATTAACTTAGCATAGAAACTTCCTCCTTCTTTTAGCTGTTCCGTCTTCAGGGGTCACCTCAGTCCTCCATCTCACTCTGTCCTCACTCCAACTACCTCCATGTCCTCTCTAATTGCATCTACATATCTCCTCTTTGTCTTTTTCCTGGCAGCTGTATTTCTAACATCCTTCTACCAATATACTCACTGTCCCTCCTCTGGACATGCCCAAACCATCCCAGTCTGGCCTCTCTAGTTTTATCTTCCAGTTAAAACTGGCATAGCAACCACTGATCATTATTTTCTCATGGCTATTTACCAATTTGGGAGTTAAAAAAAGATTCAGAAGGCAAGACACCAATGCTTTTAACCATTCAATGGGGTTTCATCAGGTCTCTAAAATGCTCAACTATTATTAATCCTTTCAGAGCTGGGTAAAGACTGACTCCTGCATCAGACTGTAAATAATTTGTTAATTTGCTTGCTGAATGGGAACAGCCTTAGAAACACGCTCTAAAATCCATTTCCTGTTAAGACTACATTGCATTTTCATAAAACACTGCATATATCAAATACCATCTATCAAATATCGTGGCTGCAGAAGAAAAAAAAGCAGCCGAGACTTTGATTCAACACTTTGTTTTATTCCAAAGTTGTGTCCTTAGGGTTCAAACATGAACCTGAACTTACTTCAGTTTCTGCAGCTCTTTCACCAGTTGAGCTTTTTGGTCTGGGGACATGCGAGCAAATATGGTGGCTTTCATCAAAACCTGTAATAACATCATGTTGTTACTGGATTAGCAACATGAATATGTTTCCTGGGATTTTGCAGCTCACATTACCTTTGGAAGGTATTCAGGGAAGTGGTCACAAAGGGCAGCAAATGACTTGCCATTAATCGCTAGATGATAGTCAAAACCTCCCTGATACAGAGACTGTGTGGAGAAGAAACAAATAAAAGCAACTTAATATCACTGACAACTAATATAATTATACAGTGTTGCATGTACCCATGCAATGTGTGTACCGGTATACAATCATCCCATTTATTACCGTATTTTCCGGACTATAGGTCGCGGCTTTTTATCATTTTTTTCATGGCCTGCGACCTATAGTCAGATGCGACCTATATATGGCTTTTTATAAAATAAGCTGATTTGTAATCATTTATTAACAAAAATTAAACTGAGACACACTCTTACAATAATGTCAGCTAACAAATATATATTTTTAGGTGTTTATCCTGCTAAAATTATTCATTTATTAAAGAAAAGTTCAGCTCAGACACATATTTGCTATAATTTTTATCAAACAATTAATTGTTTTTAAGTGTTAATCTTCTTAAAAGCCTTGCTGTGCGCTCCTGTGGAAGAGACATTTGCAGCAGAGCTAAACACGGTCCACATTTTGACGTAGGTGCGACCTATATTCAGGTGCAACCTATATATGGATTTTTCCAATTCTTTGGCAATAATTGGACAATGCGACCTATATGTACTCTGGTGCGACCTATAGTCCGAAAAATACGGTACTGAGTAGAGCTTAAGACAAATGTTTTTCAGAACTACAATTCTCTTACATTTCCAGACTCCTTTCAGTTCCACCTCAGATGTGAACCTCTCTGAACACTCCCTCTATTTGTAAATTCAACTACTTAACAGCAGAGTTGTGTCTGAGAAACACCAACCTGATTCGTGATCTCTGTGGACCACTGGGCAGCAACTTCCTCTTCTAGGCTGAACCTCAAAGTGGGCCAGGACTGAATCGTGTGGGGAGATGCAATGACAAAAATCACCTTTTCATCAGATCCCACCATCCCACAGCTCCTGGCTACATTAACAGCTGTTAAAATGTTGTCTCCTGTGTAAAAGATACAGCGTAAAATGGTCTGCTATTGAAAAACAAGGCAAATGATTGTCTTCAAAATAAAACATGTTCTCACCGGTGACCATAATGTTGCGAATTTGTGCCAGCCTTAGGGTGTTAATAACTTCTGCACTTTCAGGTTTTACAAGGTTCTTCATCATGAGTAAGCCCAGGAACTGCAGGTCTTTCTCTACATCGGCCCTGAAAGCCATCACAAAATTGTATTGATTTATGCATCAACTTTTAAACGGGATAAAACCTTTGTGGAGCTCACCGTTTCATATTCATCAAGTCAGAATTCACATCTACTGGTTTACAGGCGAGTGCAAGGACCCTGAGGCCTTCGCTGGAGAATGTATGCAGTGTGCTGGAGAAATCTGGTGGCACTGGAAGCACAAATCATATAATCTTAGATTTATATTCTCAGATTTTTGATAGACTAAAGGCAGCTTTAAATCTATATTTGTAAATTAAACAAGAGCTAACGATTTGCCTGTTGAAACATGTGAATGAAGACTTCTGAACCTGTATCAGCTCCACAGAGACTGGCCACCATCTCTGGGGAACCTTTGACGAAAGCCCGAGCAGAGCGCCCCCCGTGGGCCACCGTCACCACGCTCATCCTCTGCAGGGCCGAGGAGAATGGAAACCTCTTAACAATGGCCGCTGCTTCACTTGAGGACTAAAAAAAAACAAGCAAGACAAACTGCATAACTTCAGACGGAAATATCAGAATCAGAATCAGTTTATTATTGCCATTGTCAAGAATAAAATTCACTGACTAGGAACTTGCTTTGACATAAAGGTGCAATTAAAGTAAAAATAGAAGAAAAATACAATAAAAACATATGTACACACCAACCAATAAACATAATACAGTACAGCACAATATTCACAATAAATGGCAGTGACAAATGGTGCTAAATGAAGATAAATGGAGTGATGATGTACAATGTTAGGCCAGTGATAAATGATAGGGCAGAGTTAAACAGTAACAGGATTATGAATGTTCAGAAGACTGACGGCAGATGGAAAGAAACTGTTTTTATGGCGGGAGGTTCTGGTCCGAATGGACCGAAGCCTCCTACCCGATGGGAGTGGTTCAAAGAGTCCATGTGCAGGGTGAGAAGGGTCAGAAGGGTATATGTCTTCAAAATAAGATTACAAGAAATACACAACTGGCTTTTTTTAATGAAACATGGCATCTTCTTTTACAGCTGCTGGAAGTCAATTTTTATGATGTTCTAATCAAATCAAAGAGGGTACTTTTTCTTTACGCGCTCTTCCATGCAGAGTCGCAGGAGAGCTGGTGCCCATTACCCAACAGACAGTTTGCGAGAGGTAGAGGACACCCTGGACAGGTTGCAAGTAGGCCTGTCATGATTACAAATTTTCCTAGACGATTTATTGTCTCAAAAATTATTGCAATAAACGATAATATTGTTTGAAATTTGACAATAATTAGTAATTACAGGTAGTCCCCGACTTACGAGCGCTCTGACCTACGAGGTTCCGGACTTACGAGCTGGCGAATTTTTGGAAAAAACGCAAAAAATACAGAGTTTTTCTGTGTTTTTTCACCACAGTTCGTTAGCTAAACATGTGGACACACGTTTCCGATCATTTTTATGCACTCGTAAGCAGTTTTTCGATGAAAAACGAGTGTTTGTAGTCGCGCTAGCAAAACCGTTCCAACTTACGAGCGAAATTCCGGACTTACGAGACACGTGGCGGCCGTTCCGAATTACGAGATTTCCATGTTACGAGCAACTCGTTGTACCGGAACTCGCTCGTAAGTCGGGGACTACCTGTATTGTCAAATTTAAGAAGAAATGTTGATTTGTTTTGCATGTAGTTCCTTTTTTTTAACCACTGCATGTCAGTACAGTATAAGATTGTTTGAACCGAAGGACGGATAGTGAGGGAACGAGCAGTGCGTCTCTAAGAAAAATAGGAGGGCGGCCCCTTGATGTGACATGGGCTGTCTCTCTTTCCTTTTTTCGGTTCTCAAAATGGCGGACGCTCAGTGTGGTTTGAACTCTTTAGCATAACATTTGTCACACAAAGCTTTTAATTTAAATAAATAAATAAATCAGTAAACAAGTTCTCAGCTTCTTTTAACTTTTTACACGAAGGCACGGGTTTCAACTGTGAATTTTAGAGCTTCGACAAGACAGAGGTCCCCCCCCGAGGTCGGCCTGTTAGCGTAGCTTAGCTTCTCAGCTTAGCTGATTTTAACGATCTAAAAACTCAATTTTGGGCAGTTAAAATTAATTTTAAAGAGAAAAGAGAAAGGGAGGGGTCAGTGATGAGCACCGGGGTTGAGCCTTTTGTCATCCAGTGTCTTCAGTAGAAAGACAGAGACATGAAGAAACAATAAAGTTGATAAACGAAAATGAGGTCGATAATTTTAATTCATGATGCGATTCATTGATTTATTGTTTATCGTGACAGGCCTAGGTTTAAGGCACATTAGCTTCTAGATGTGTCTTTATTTGAAGCTACTACGTAATTACAAAGTTAAGATTCATCAAAAATGATTATGAGCCTTTGAGAAATCAAAAAAATCCTGAGCTGGATGATAGAAGGCCAGCATCAAACAACCGGTTTGGTATCTTCTGTTAACCTCTGAGATGTTTTATGTTCTTGTGAGACTAGCAAGGGGAAGGGGGTTTTTGGGTTTTGAGACTTTCCCCGGCAGGTGCTGCTTCAGTGTGTGTCTGCCTGTGAGCGGGAGCAGATGTAAATGGCAGATGAATAAAGAGTTCGACAAACAAATAAACGTCGTGTTTATTTGACTTTACATGGTAGCAGAGGATGGCTGCCAATTACAGAGTTCCGCCGAAGCTTGATGAAGCAAGACCATACGAATGCTGGAAAAATGAAGTTAATATTTGGACACGTGTTACGGACTTGGAAAAGAAGAAACAGGCCCTGGCTGTGGCGCTGGGCCTCGAAGGAAGAGCCAGAGAAATTGCACTGGAGATACCTGCAGACGACTTGAATAAAGATAATGGTATGGAAATCTTGTTTAACAAACTGGATACAATATTTTTGAGAGAAGAAAAAGACAGAGCTTATGAAGCATACTCCGCTTTTGATGCTATCTCTAAAGACAGCGCTATGTCTATGGCAGACTTCATCATAGATTTTGAACAACGTTACAATCGAATGAAGAAATATAACATGCTACTACCTGACGCTGTACTAGCATTTAAACTCTTAGACGCTGCGTGTCTTGATGAACAAAGCAGGCAGCTTGCTCTCACAGCATGCACGGACTTAACGTTTGCCTCCATGAAGTCAGGTTTGAAGCGGATTTTTGGAAAAGCAACAGCAGGAAACGGCACAGAAACTCAGGATGCAGTTTATTTTGCTGAGCAAAGATCAAGGGGCAGATTCAGACGAAACTACGGCTCGTCACAAGGCGGACAGGGGCAACCACAGCAGGGCACAAACCCCCTCGACAAATATGGTAAGCGAACAAAATGCGCTATTTGTCAGAGCACGTACCATTGGGCCAAAGTCTGTCCGCACAGAAGAAATGAAGTAAAACTGACACAGGATGAAAACGTGGAGGAATGTAACATCACTCTATTTACAAAAATAGAGACTGATTCAGAGATTTTCCTAACTGAAGCATTGGGATCAGCTATTATTGACACTGCCTGCACTCGTACTGTATGTGGTGAAAAGTGGCTAGAAAGCTACATAAAAGACCTAAGCAAGAGTAAAATTGACAAACTGTTGCAAACAGAGACCCCAAGCTGCAGACCTTTCAGATTTGGAGATGGTCAGGTGGTTCTATCCAATAGAAAAATAAAACTGCCTGCTAAGATTGGGAAAACAAAGTGCAACATTGAAACTGAAGTGGTGTCTGCTGGCATTCCTCTGCTGCTGAGCAAAACGTCCCTAAAGAGAGCAGGAACTGTTTTAGACATGCAGAATGACAAAGTTGTCATGTTCAAACAGCAAGTCCCTCTTGAGCTTACCAGTTCAGGACATTATTGTGTGGATATAAGAGATGGAGATGCAAAAGTGAATGATGATGAAAATGAAATCCTCGTGGTCACAGCAGAGATGTCTAAAAATGAGAAACGCAAAATTCTACTGAAACTTCACAAACAGTTTGGACATGCCTCAGCAGACCGGCTGCAGAGACTCATTCAAAGCTCCGGAAATTATGATAAAGACTGCCCAGTGATTTTGCAGGAGATCATTCGTGACTGTGAAGTATGTCAGAGGTACAGCAGAACAAAGCCAAAACCAGCTGTTGGTTTGCCCTTGGCATCAGAATACAATGAGACTGTGGCAATGGATCTACACGAGTTGGAATCTGGAATCTGGTACCTGCACATCATCGACCACTTCACACGCTTCAGCGCTGGAAACATCGTGAGGACAAAAAAACCCTCTGAGATTGTCAACTCCTTCATCCATTCATGGATAAGTGTTCATGGAGCCCCCAAGCGGATTTACACTGACAACGGTGGAGAGTTCAACAATGAAGAAGTTAGAGACATGGCAGAAAAGTTCAACATTGAGACAAAGACCACAGCAGGCTACAGCCCCTGGAGTAATGGACTATTGGAGAGACACAACATGACATTAACAGAAATCCTTCTGAAGGTAAAAAAAGAAAATGGGTGTGGCTGGCAAACTGCTCTGGACTGGGCTCTAATGGCCAAAAACAGTATGATTAATGTTCATGGTTATAGTCCACACCAGCTTGTGTTTGGTCACAGTCCTAATCTTCCTTCTGTTTTGGTTGATAAACCACCTGCTCTAGAGGACACCTCTATGAGTACTAGAGTAGGACAACATCTCGCAGTATTGCATGCTTCCAGAAGAGCTTTCACAGAGGTGGAATGCTCAGACAGAATAAAAAGAGCATTACGAAAACAGCTAAGACCTACAGATGAAAAGTATGAGACAGGAGACAAAGTGTACTATAAGAGAACAAATTGTA